>SKCR01030852.1:0-208190 GCA_019454045.1 Zanthoxylum bungeanum
TAGAAATTCATCTATGACCCATCAAAATAGAGAGCCGTTCCTAATGCAATCTCTATATCTCCAAGAGATCATCTTTGTTGAAGCTGCTACAACCTTATGTTGCATGAAGTAAGAATGATTTGTGTTCATGCTTACTAAGAATGATATGATCAAAGCTGTCCCAATCAGAGAAATTAAATTAAAATCTTTGATACCAATGAAGTGATCTCCATTAAAGAATGATAGATTAGAATTTATAATACCAATAGAGTGGTCCCAATTAGAGAAGTTGAATATCTGATACCAACAAAGTGATCCGAATTAGATAATCAATAGACTCTGTCAAGGTGAGAGAAAAATCACAATTTATGTATTAATTTATTTGATTGCACTTTGTGTCCTCATGAGGTACTTAAATAACAAAAGAAGTTAAAACTAAAACACTTAAACCTTATCCTAAAATCTAATGTCATAATAAGATAAATAATACTAATAAAATATGATAATCACTATTAATGTGTGTCATTATCCACAACTGGGATCATATCAATTAGTATCGGGGATAATGTCAATTAGTATAGTGGAAGAAAGACTCACCAAGATGGATAGCTTGCTCAAAGAAATATCCAAGTTCTTAACCACCATGCGTGAGTCGGGTTTCAGCAGGCTTTCGAGAGTGAGAACCGAGCACTGAGGGGTCTAACCCCATGTAGTTCCCCCCATGAAGAACATCAAGTTGGAATTCCTAAGGTATTGTGGAGAGGATCCAACAGAATGGTTTGATCGAGCATCCCAATTCTTTGATTATCATGGCACCAGTGAAAACAGTAAGGTGGCTTTAGTGTCATACCCTCTGGAAGGAGAGGGGAATCAATGGTGACAATGGTTACGTGACCGTGCGAAATCACACACGTATAACGCAAGCGCACGTATCGTTCAAGTAGTATAAAAGTATCGATTCCACAAGGACTTAATACCTAAGTTATTAATTTATGAAGTTAAATGTTTACAAGTATCTAATGGATTAGTTATTTGATTGGATGATGACTTTAAACTTAAAACGTAAATGAAATTGTTTGAAAGTAGATTGAAGAAAATTCAAATTTATAAAACTATTCAGGATTGTGAATCATTCCAATATCTTTTTAAAAGATGAAGTGGTTATTTTACGTTTGTGTAATATATTGGTTTATTAACCTGAAACACGAAATTATGTAAAAGCCTCTTCCGATTGTCAAATATAAATACCCAGTATAACCTAATTAATCATATTCATATGTTAACCAAGTTATCTGAATTAATTAAGATTAAGTTCCAATTATGGTTACCCCCACCCGACATGTATATTCTTATCATGTAAGGAAATCTATTAAAGGGTTATCTATCCTTATCAATCAATAAACCTTTATATTACCCAAACCGTAATTTAACCCCTTATAAATCGGTGATATTGGACTTCATCACAACCCCAGATAACTGGCTTAGTTACGACACATATTTACGGGTAGTAAAAACTTAAATAAAATAAAAAACATAAAGTAAATGCTGAAAAGTGAATTGCTGAAAAGTAAATGCTGAAAAGTAAATGACGGAAAGTAAATTGCTGAAAAGTAAATGCTGAAAAGTAAATGCTGAAAGTAATTGCTGAAAAGTAAATTGCTGAAAAGTAAATGCTGAAAGTAAATACTGAAAGTAAATTACTGAAAAGTAAAGTAAAATGCTGAAAGTAAATTGCTGAAAAGTAAATAATGTAAAAGTACAATAAAATAAAATGCTGAGGTAAAATGATCCACTTTTATTACTTCTATTTTAGATATCTCCCTTAATATAAAATATTAACTTTGCATGATAATTACCAACCAGCCATATAGGCGGTATCCAGATTAAGTCAAATTAATAATTAATTACCAACCGACCAATCAGGCGGTATCCAGTTTTGTGAGGTTAAAACCAATTTAAATAATTACCAACCGACCAATATGACGGTATCCTCGTTAAGTCAGATTTTAACTAGTTTATATATTATAATTAAGGGAGATTAATCTAAATATTAGTAATAAAAATTTTACCTTTTACCCCAGGAAGGGGGAGTTACCTCCTCATTACTGAAAAGTAAAAACTAAAAATTAAAGAAAGAAAAGTATTGTGCGTAAAAGTAAATTGCAGAAAGTAAAAACTGAAAAGTAAAGAAAAGAAAGTGCGAAAGCTGAAATTAATTACTGAAAGCTGTAAATAAACAAACAAGATACAATCTTCTTAGTATTCTTAAGGAATTCCTTAGAAGAAAGTATGAATTTACAAATGAAAGGGCTTGGTATTTATAGGCAAAATTTTGCCTCCATCAAATCATCCATCAAATGCTCCATCAAATCCATTATTAATTGCTCCAATAATTACTCCACCAAATCCATTATTAATTGCTCCACTAATTGCTATCATGTTTGGTGGTGATTTGATAATTTTTATTATTTATTTATTAATTTATTTTTTGCTTTGAAAATGACTTTAATAATTATACATAACACACTTCCGGATGTTTCATCAATTTCGGTCATGAAATCTTCAGAATTCGAAATTATTTTGTCTTTTAAAGTTGTAGATATTGCGTCTTCTTTAATTTGGAACTTGAATCAGCTCAATCCGATATCAGAGTAAAAAGTTATGCCCAAAAAAAGACAGATGCGCAAAACTAGAATTTCCAAAACTGCAAATCGTTAAAACGCCCTTTCAAGTTTCCAATCTCCAAAATTAATATGTGAAGTCCAATATTTGCCCTTATTTGACCCACATTTCGTCTTAAATGATTTCATTGAGTCCCAATATTATTTTATCTGCAAAATAAACTAAAACATATCAAAACGTTCATCAAATCCGAGAAATTAAACAAAATATTAAGTAAAAAGAGCGGTAAATATTGATATATTTTCCGCTCATCACACCCCCAAACCTAACATTTTGCTAGTCATCGAGCAAAACAATAAAATAAAATAACATAAATAATTAAGCTAAGCCACTTTCGTAGGGATCACGATTGTGTTTAGATTATACAACAAGCCTTTAATCCCATAGGTGTCCCTAGTGGACGGGTTATAGTCTCGTGAGGGTTTACATCAATGATACCCACAAACATTTTACAAAAGTAAAAAGATAGTAAAACTAATGCACACAAAAATAAAAAGACAAGAGAAAAGAGAATAAAGAAGTTAGTGACTAAACATGTGAAACTTTTACTCCAAGTTACTAATTGTTTTATTTCTTTCTGAATTACCGAATAAGTAAATTCTCCGATTATATTTACCATCCTTCATATAACACAGTCAACAAAATATAATTAACTTATTTTTGCCCACAATAGTCACAAGTGCAATTGAGAAGAGAGTAATATTTTTGTCCTAAAGTTTATCAGAATTCACACTTTTTTTAGCAATGGAATAATTTTTCTGATTTTTTTTATTTATATGCAATATCTTCCATCTACGTAGCGAGTTTTAGGTCAGTGACTCCCAAACCAGTTGGCTTTAGGGCACTAGGTGTTAAGACACCCATACAGACTTAATTACTCAGACTTCAGATATAATTATTTTTTGGCAACATCTTCGATCCATGTAACGAGCTTTAGGCCAGTGACTCCCAAACCAGTTGTTTTTAGGGCACTAGGTGTTAAGACACCCTTACAGACTTAATAACTCGAATCTCAAACGTTTTTTTTTTTTATACTTTTTTCTTTTTTTATTCCATCGCTTTTTTAAGATGCTTCATCCAATTATACTAGAGCACTGAATATTACAAACTTTTCAATTATAGCTCATGTCTGTATGTTACCATGTATGCTAATAATACTTGTCAACTGAGCATATGAAGATTCATTTTAGTCAGTATTATGGAGAATTCACAAATTAAATATTTTAGAATGAAATAAACAAAAATAATTTATTCCGAAATAGGTTGAGATACGTCTCAGGAGTGGAAATTCCTTACTCGACTATCTCACACCAATTTCACTTGATTAATCAAATAAAAACACAAAACAACAAAATATTTTTTTGTTTTTGTAAAATTTTTCATTTTTTTTGGCTTTTTCGAATTTTTTTTGACTAAAAATAAAACAATAAGAACAAGATACAATTTAACTATTCTCCTCGCCCAAACCTAAATGAGACATTGTCCCCCATGTCTTAAACAGTAGAAGAAGAGTTTAGAAAACCGTACCTGGTTAGGTGAAATTCTACATCTAAATGAAAAGTTAAAGGTTAAGATCCAGATTTATTAGACGCCTCTTACCACGATCATCATCGGACCAGTTTATCTTGGAAAGAATGGGGTCAATTTGAGGTTCAAAGGCTAAGATTTGGTCAATTAAATCTGGGGCAGTTCTGG
This sequence comes from Zanthoxylum bungeanum, assembly GCA_019454045.1. Classification (NCBI taxonomy): domain Eukaryota; kingdom Viridiplantae; phylum Streptophyta; class Magnoliopsida; order Sapindales; family Rutaceae; genus Zanthoxylum; species Zanthoxylum bungeanum. The sequence goes on from SKCR01030852.1 coordinate 4,357, forward strand.
CAGTAAAAAAGAGTTCTTTTACAGGCTTTGACACGAACCCATTTCTCCGGGCATCATCCGCAACACACAAACACAAAGAAAATCATAAAATTCATCAACATTGTACAGTCCAAGTGGTTTCTGGTGTATGTTTAAGTTTGCCCAAGATAGTACTGTAAACATTTCCTCCATCGTGCCCAAGCCTCCTGGCAAAGCAATAAAAGCATCAGCATGGTAATCATCTCTACCAGTCGTTCAGACATACCTGGCACGATTAGTTCCTCGCCATTTGATGGTCCTATCAGATTCGCCTCTGCCAGGGGTTTTGGGATGATTCTCAAGACTTGATTCCCTCCATCATGTACAACCTTTGAAACGATCCCCATTAGTTCAAGATTGCCTCCTCCATATACTAGGTGCATATTCCTTTCAGCTAAGACTCGACCCAATTCCTGTGCTGTTGCTATGTATTCTGGTTTAACACCAACACTGGTACCACAAAACACACAAATATTTACAACTCGTCTTCTTGAAGTGGCTTCCATATTTTTGTGTTTCTTTTTCAGCTCTGGATGCCTTCAAGAGTGCAATGATGAGTTGAATTTATGGAACCTGCAAAGGGTGAGTAATAATAGCACAAGTATCTTCCAAAGGATTATTAATGGCAAAATAGTAAATCGTGAAAGGTCAAAAAGTAGCCTGGATCCTGTCGGAGAAAATAACAAAACAAATCACAATTATTAAGAAAAGACAAAGAGATATAATATTTAAAATTTAACAATGTAAGTCGGCTTGAAGAAGTCTAGCGTCAAGGACAAGCTTCCCATCCATTTTCTTATAAATGGGAACATGGTATTTTAGAGTCAGATTCCCGAGACTTAACTGTTGTCTTTCTTTTCAGAATTGTGTATGTATTTTGCGAATGGCTATATGAACATATCCACTGGGATGCGTCTCAAGAGTCGAAGATATATCATCTAAAGACTCCTTACTCAAGCCATCCCTAATGAATTTAATTTGATCTTCACGATTATCAGATACCATTCCTAAAGAACGACAACGAGTATTGCAATTCCAGTGTGCACATTTGTAACAATTACCCATTTGCTTAGCTCTACGTTTCTTTGCATAGGTGCTTCTTCCAAAACCAGGCAAATAAGAATTACAAGAATCATAATACTCACCTGCTAATCGGACTCGTGCTTCGATTACCCAATGAATTTCATTAGGAATACCATGGATCGTCAGAAGTCTCATTCGTTCCATGCGAGCTTTGTAGACCTTTATCAGAGAATTTGAGGGAGAGAAGGAAATTGCATGTGAAGATTTTGAGAGCTTCTTCCATCCTGAAATGCGTCATAACCTGCAAAAACTAAACGCACAAAAATTAAACACACCACATCACAATATATACACAAATTGCTTGGGTTGCCTCCCAGCTAGTGCTAAGTTTAATGTCGTCAGCTAGACATGATTTCCGAACGTTAGGCTGGATCTGAAAGTGTGACACTTTCTTTTTGTCGCTCAAATGATTCTCCTCAGTAGTGCTTGACACATGGCTGTTAACCTTGAATGTGTTGCTCGACTTGGGATTGTATATCTCAATAATTCCATAGGGTAACACCTGCGAAATCACAAATGGACCTGACCATTTTGATTTCAGCTTTCCAGGAAAAAGTTTCAACCTTGAATCGTACAACAACTCTTGCTGCCCTGGTTCCAATTATATGCGCACTATTTATTGGTCATGCCATTTCTTGGTCTTCTCTTTGTATAATTTGGCATTCTCATAAGCCTGTAGGTGAAATTCCTCCAACTCATTGAGTTGGTGAAGTCTTTTCTCTCCTGCAGCTTGTGGATCAATATTCAACTTCTTCAGTGCCCAGTACGCCTTGTGTTCAAGCTCAACTGGCAGATGGCATGCTTTCCCGAACACCATTTGATATGGGGACATACCAATGGGTGTCTTGTAAGCTGTCATGTAGGCCCATAATGCGTCTTCCAGTTTTTCAGACCAGTCCTTCCTTGTTGATCCAACGGTTCTCTCTAAGATTCTTTTGATCTCCCTGTTTGAAACTTCACTTGCCTGTTTGACTGTGGATGATAGGCTGTGGCAACCTTATGAGTAACTCCGTATTTGGATATGAGTGCATCGAAGTATCTGTTGCAGAAATGTGAGCCACCATCGTTGATAATTGCCTGAGGTGTTCCGAAGCGAGTGAAAATATTCTTTTTCAGGAACTTGATCACCACTTTTGAATCATTGGATGGCAGTGCAATTGCTTCAACCCATTTGGAGACGTAGTCTACTGCAACCAGTATGTACAGGTTTCCGAATGATGGAACAAAGGGTCCCATGAAATCAATCCCCCACACATCAAATATCTCCACTTCCAGAATGTTTTGCAATGGTCCTTCATTTCTTCTAGAAATATTTCCAGTTCTCTGGCACCTGTCACATTGAAGAGCAAACAGATAAGCATCTTTAAATAGAGTGGGCCAAAACAAACCTGATTGTAGGACTTTGGCTGTAGTTTTATTCCCGCTGAAGTGTCCGCCATATGGTGATGATGATCATGTTGCAGAATATTGTTGACCTCCTCCTGTGGAACACACCGTCTCAGTAATTGATCAGCACATCATTTGAACAGGTACGATTCATCCCAGACATAGTGCTTGACTTCTTTGAAGAATTTCTTCCTTTGCTGAGTTTTCCATTCCAACGACTATTTTCCTGACACTATGTAGTTTACATAGTCAGCATACCAATGAACTTCCTGCTGTTTCATGGCAAACAGTTGTTCCTCTGGAAAAGTTTCTTTGATTGTTAGTTCTTTGCCAGCTGTATCTCTATTCTCAATCCTCGATAAATGATCTGCCACTTGGTTTTCTGTCCATTTCCTGTCTCTGATCTCCACGTCAAATTCTTACAAAAGAAGTATCCAACGGATCAATCTGGGTTTGGCATCTTTCTTTGCGATCAAATACTTGATTTCTGAATGATCTGTGTATACCACCACTTTGAGACCCAGCAGATAAGAGCGGAATTTATCAAAAGCAAACACAACTGTAAGCAACTCCTTTTCAGTGGTTGTGTAGTTGAGTTGAGCTTCATTTAGAGTTCTGTTGGAATAGTAAATGGCATGGAAGATCTTTGCTTTACGTTGTCCCAAAACTGCTCCTACATCAAAATCACTAGCATCACACATCACCTTAAATGGAAAGGTCCAGTCCGGTGCTACTATGATGGGGGTAGAGACCAGCTTTTGTTTTAGGATCTCAAAGGCTTCCTGGAATTCTTTGGTGAAGTTGAAAGACACATCTTTCTCCAGAAGATTGCAAAGAGGTTTTGCAATTTTTGAGAAGTCTTTGATAAATCTCCTGTAAAAGCCAGCATGTCCGAGAAAACTCTGAATCCCTTTGACATATTTCGGTGGAGGTAGTTTTTCAATTGTCTCGATCTTTGCTTTGTCTACCTCGATTCCCTTTTGTGAGATATGGTGTCCAAGAACAATGCTTTCCTGCACCATAAAATGACATTTCTCCCAATTGAGTACCAAGTTTGTATCTTCGAACCTTTGTAACACATGTTCTAGATTTTACAAACAGTGGTCAAAGGATCCCCAAACACAGAGAAATCATCCATAAAAACCTTCATACTTTGTTCTAGCATGTCTGAGAAGATGGCCATCATTCAACGTTGGAATGTGGCAGCAGCATTACATAGTCCAAATGGCATTCTGCGGAAAGCAAAAGTACCATACGGACATGTAAATATAATTTTCTCCTGATCTTCTGGGGCGATGTCAATCTGATTGTACCCCGAGTATCCGTCCAGAAAGTAATAGAATTCATGTCCCGCCAGTCTGTCTAGCATCTGATCAATAAATGGCAGCGGAAAATGATATTTCCTTGTTACTTTGTTCAGCTTCCGGTAGTCCATATATACTCTCCATCCAGTCACCGTTCTTTTCATTTGTGACTACAATAATTCCTCATTTCTTTGGTACACACTGCATAGGACTCACCCAACTACTATTTGAGATGGGGTAGATGATGCCAGCATCCAACCATTTGATGATTTCTTTCTTCACGACCTCCTTCATGATTGGATTTAATCTCCATTGATGCTCCACTGTGGGTTTGTACTCGTCAATCATCAGAATCTTGTGCATGCAAAATGATGGACTAATGCCTCGAATGTCTGTTATAGTCCAGCCAATGGCTTTCTTGTGTTCTCGTAACACTCTCAGCAACTTTTCTTCCTGCTCCAATGTTAGTGAAGAAGAAATAATAACAGGTAATTCAGAAGAGTTTCCAAGAAATGCATACCTGAGATGACTCGGCAATAGCTTCAGCTCCAGCTGCGGTGGTTCTTCAATTGAGGACTTAATTCGATCTTTCTTTGGCAGTTCCAGACTTTCCACTGGTGGTGTCGATTTGAATCGGAATGGCTTGTCAAGATAGTTGATACATTCCATAATTTCAGCATCTAGCTCGTTGTCAGTCATGTTAGTGATGCAAGCTTCAAGTTTATCCATGGGAACTGTATCAGTATCATGAATGATACTATCAACAACATCAATTCTGAAACATTCTTCCTCATTTTCTTCACTCGGGAATTTCATGGCTTTGAAAACATTGAAGGTAACTTCTTGGTCCTGCACTTTCATAGTTAGTTCTCCTTTTTACACATCAATCACAGTTCGACCTGTAGCCAAGAATGGTCTCCCAAGGATGATAGGAACATCTTTGTCTTCTTCCATGTCAAGGATAATGAAATCTGCTGGGAGAATGAGTTTGTCGACTTTGACCAGCACATCTTCAACGACACGTCTCGAAAATGCGAGCGTTCAATATAATGTTCTCCAATGGTGCAAGGAAATGTGAAACTGCCAGGATCTTTCAACTTCGGGGGAAGTTTCCTCTGAATGATGGCGCTGCATTCCTCCGTCAATGCTACTGTCTCGTAATCTCCCAATCTCCATTTTCGTGAAAGAATGTCTTTCATGAATTTGACATAGCTGAGCATTTCTTCCAAGGCTTCTGCAAATAGAATGTTGATATGCAACTTTTTGAACACCTCCAAGAATCGAGCAAATTGTTTATCCAATTTGTTTTTCTGGAGTCGTTGAGGAAAATGTGGAGGTAAATTGATTCTTTCTTGATCTTTTTCCTTTGCTACTTTTTCCTCCATCTGTGAACTGCATCTTTTGGAACTTCTTCAATGGTTGCCTTGATTCCAACATCTTTGTTGATTTCAGTACCGCTTTTCAAAGTAATGGCTTGACATTGCTCATTCTCCCAGTTCCTTGAATTTGGTTTTGTGTTGCTGGGAAGATTTCCCGGCGGTCTGTAACTCTGAGCATTGGCTAGTTGTCCCATTTGATTTTCTAGTGCTTTAATAGAGGCTGAATGGCATTGATTCAATGCTACTTGATTTTGAACCATAGCTACTAAAGCATCATATTTTGCTTCTTGCTTCTTCAACTGGGCCATCACTTCTGTTATTCCTGGTTCTTTTTCATGCTCCTGGCTTTTATTTGGTTGTTGGAATCCAGGTGGTGGGTAGTTCTTTTGCCCTGAATTGTTGCTCCATGCGAAATTGGGGTGATTCCTCCACACTGGGTTATAGGTGTTGGAATATGGATTGTTTCCATGTCTGTTGAAATTGTTGACATAGTTCATTGTCTCTTCTTGTTGGTTGTAAGATTCTGACTCAGGTACTCCTCCAAATGTTGAACTTGTGGATCCACCATTAACTTTCATATTAAGGGTTTCCAGATTTTTGCAAATCACATCCAGCTTGGAATTCAATGCTGTGTTGGCTCCAACTTCATAAATTCCTGCAATTCTTTGGATCATGCTCCTTTCTGTTGGCTATAAAGAATTGTTGTTGGCAATTTCTTCAATTAAGTCTCAGACCTGATCTTCTTCTTTTTCCATCAAAGCTCCTCCAGCAGCAGCATCAATTGTGGTTCTCATTATTCCAGAAAGTTCATTGTAGAAGGTTTGGACTTGTAGTCACTTTGCGATCTCATGATGAAGACATTTCTGGAGTAAATCTTTGAATCTTTCCCAAGCTTTAGAAAGGGATTCTGAATCTTGTTGCATGAAGTATGTGATGTCATTCCTCAACTTTGCAGTTCTGGCTGGTGGAAAGTACTTTGCAAGGAATTTTGTGGCTAGAGTGTTCCAAGTTGTGATGGAACCTGCTGGTAACGAATGTAGCCAAGCTTTAGCTCTGTCTTTCAGGGAATATGGAAAAACCCGCAGTCTCATTGCTTCTTCAGCTGCTCGGTTGTAATTGAAAGTACCGCAAACTTCCAGGAAGTTGCTGATGTGGGCATTAGGATCTTCAGTTGCATTTCCCCCAAACTGTACTGACTGCTAAATCATCTGGATGCATGTTTTGATGTCACCCCTTTTGCAGGTAAGGGAGGAAGTACAATACAAGAAATGAGTCCGTCAACCACCGAAATGGTTCTGTCTTGAATGGGAATTAGTGGTGCAACGTTCAAAGGTTCAGGTTCCATGTTAATGATTGGACTTCATCACAACCCCAGATAACTGGCTTAGTTACGACACATATTTACGGGTAGTAAAAACTTAAATAAAATAAAAAACATAAAGTAAAATGCTGAAAAGTGAATTGCTGAAAAGTAAATGACGGAAAGTAAATTGCTGAAAGTAAATGCTGAAAAGTAAATGCTGAAAGTAAATTGCTGAAAGTAAATTGCTGAAAAGTAAATGCTGAAAGTAAATTGTTGAAAGTAAATTACTGAAAAGTAAATGCTGAAAGTAAATTGTTGAAAAGTAAATAATGTAAAAGTACAATAAAATAAAATGCTGAGGTAAAAGGATCCACTTTTATTACTTATATTTTAGATATCTCCCTTAATATAAAATATTAACTTTGCATGATAATTACCAACCGACCAATCAGGCGGTATCCAGTTTTGTGAGGTTAAAACCAATTAAATAATTACCAACCGACCAATATGGCGGTATCCTCGTTAAGTCAGATTTTAACTAGTTTATATATTATACTTAAGGGAGATTAATCTAAATATTAGTAATAAAAGTTTTACCTTTTACCCCAGGAATGGGGAGTTACCTCCTCATTACTGAAAAGTAAAAACTAAAAATTAAAGAAAGAAAAATATTGTGCGTAAAAGTAAATTGCAGAAAGTAAAAACTGAAAAGTAAAGAAAAGAAAGTGCGAAAGCTGAAATTAATAACTGAAAGCTGAAACAAACAAACAAGATACAATATTCTTAGTATTCTTAAGGAATTCCTTAGAAGAAAGTATGAATTTACAAATGAAATAGCTTGGTATTTATAGGCAAAATTTTGCCTCCATCAAATGCTCCACCAAATCAATTATTAATTGCTCCACTAATTACTCCACCAAATCCATTATTAATTGCTCCACTAATTGCTATCATGTTTGGTGGTGATTTGATAATTTTTATTATTTATTTATTAATTTATTTTTTGCTTTGAAAATGACTTTAATAATTACACATAACACACTTGCGGATGTTTCATCAATTTCGGGCATGAAATATTCAGAATTAGAAATTATTTTATCTTTTAAAGTTGTAGCTCTTTGCGTCTTCTTTAATCTGGAACTTGAATCAGTTCAATCCGATATTGGAGTAAATATTTATGCCCAAAATACGACAGATGCGCAAAACTGAAATTTCCAAAATTGCACTTCGTTAAAACGCCTTTTCAAGTTTCCAATCTCCAAAATTATATATGTCAAGTCCAATATTTACCCTTATTTGACCCACATTTCGTCCTAAATTATTTCATTGAGTCCCAAAATTATTTTATCTGCGAAATAAACTAAAACATATCAAAACGTTCATCAAACCCGAGAAACTAAACAAAATATTAAGTAAAATGGGCGGTAAATATTGATATATTTTCCGCTCATCATTACGCCGATCATATATAAATGATGAAAAATAAATTTCATGGGAAGTATTTTAGGGAGAAATTGGGCACGATTTGGCCCCATGGAATGCGAAGATTTTGATGAGGCTCTTTCACGGGTTAAACAGTTACGGGATTATCAAATGGATTTTGAGAAATTAAATTAAAATATTTGACAACCAACAAAGTAGTCTCAATCAAAGAATGATAGATTAAAATCTCTGATATCAACAGAGTGGTTGTCACATCCTAGTATTTATGGGACGTGACCGACATGAAATGTTAACCATCTCGCTGAGCTTCATGACTTACACGTGAACTAAATGATTACTCATGACTTAAACATGCATAATAGGACATGAGTTATACCTTTATTGTACTTACGCTACGCATACCTACTATTATCTCATAAATCTGCCATAACATGTATATCTGAAGCTCTCCTATGAAATAATTATTTTGTTAACATTATATAAACTTACATCATTACATATTGACTGCTTAAAATATATCCATCTTAACTTGAATCACATAATTATTAACTATCGCTACAAGGCCTAACATTACCAAACTGTGTGCATATGGACGCTTACTCTGAACCTAATGACTGACCTAATGACCACAGCTGGTTTGATACGTCCCTAAGGCTCATTCTTTGCATGCATGGAATCTGCAACTGACACAGAAAATGGAAAAAATAATTTGTACGAATGACTTAGTGAATGAATGTAAAAACATAAAATAACATAAAATAACATAATGTCATATACGTAATTAACTATAAAACTACGTCAAACTTGAATTGTGAAACAAAAAAAAATTCACATACATATCTGTAAAACTGTATCATGAACTAAGAACTTGTAACATAATTGGAAACTGAACATAAAAACATAAAAAAATAAAATCTGAAATCACATCGTGGCCCTATAACTACGACGTGAACTGTAAACGTCAAAGTGAAGCTGAAACTGTAGACATGACTTGAAAACGTCACTTAAATTGAAAATTGTAACTTGACGTCAACCAAAATCTTGGCATGAAAACTGAATACGTCAAATGAAAACATGATTACAAATGGGATAACGTCAATAGGGGACATAACATGATTGAAGACCACATGACGTCGATTGTAAACATGACATGATTAAAAACATATCGTCAAGTGAAAACATGACTAGAACTGCATTAACTGTAAACATGAAAGCATAACTATAAACTGTAAAACATAAGTATGAGTTAAAGCATAAACATGATCTGAAATATAAGCATGACTGTAATTGAAAATTTTAATCATTAAAAGAAATTAAAAACATGACCTGAATACGTCACTATTGTAACCTGGGGGTTTGTAACCAACTTAACGGGACCTAACACCACATAAGTAGAGAAACATGAACATGAACATGACTAAGCCTATGGGGTGATCGGTGCTCCATGAGGCATCGTGAGCGAACCCAGGACATTAAACATGAGGGGACGATATTCAACTAGTGATTTGAAATTTTTTTATCATTTGTTCTTATAAGTCTTTTATTGAAAACTTAAGCGTGAAAATCATTGAAATCATGAGCTAAAATCCAATATCATAAAAAAAGACACTTGAAAAACATACAATACGTTAACGAAAAACTTCTGAGCATGACACATGAGAATATAAAACATCAAATGAAAACTCGGAACATGATACATAGACTAAAAACATAAACTGTGAACTTGTGACATGAAAACATGACTTATAAACATGACCCATGGAATAATTCAATTGAAAACTGTAAACACGACATTTCAAAGACGTCAATTGTAAACTGAAACATGACTTGAAACCATATATATCATGGATTAAGAACTAAGAACATAAATTAAAACTAAAAACAAATTGTAAACATGTGAAATGAAAACGTAAACTATAACATGTGACATATATGTGAATTTAAAAAAAAAACGTAATTGGAAACATGTATACGTAACCTGTAAGTCATGGAGCATAAAAAAAATTTATAATTCGTAACCGAAAACATAATTACTTAACTCGAAATCATATAATGCAAAACTAATCAATATTATGTAAATTGGAAGCATAATTCATAAATGAAATATATAAATAAAATAATATAGAAAACGTAGAAAACATAACGTCCACTCACAGTGTTGACATCCAAATACTGCCATGCTTGGATGGAATCCAACAGAGAATCTATAGAACATGTGTTCAAATACAATCAGTGTACTAACATTACGATACTAAACATGCACGTGAATAATGAAATGCATGTAATCATGCTGACGTGTAGGGGTGTTCATAGGGTCGGGTCGATCCGTGACCCAACCCGACCCGATCGGGTTCATGAATTTTTAAATTTAATTTTGGGTCGGGTGACGGGTTTAGGTCAGAAAACTCAGGTCTGACTCAACCCGATGTAAATAATATTATAATTACAATATATATAATTTTAATGATACAATTTTGACAAGAAAAAAGTGTAACTGAAATAGCAAAGTGTTTGATTAATCTCTAAATGGTCACAGATTCGATTATTGACTCTAACAATTCTAAAAATTATTTATCTTTCTTATATATTGTATTTATTGCATATTATATTGATCCGATCTGACCCGATCGGACTATAAAAAATGCTAAAAACCCGACCCGACCCATCCCGCGAACACCCCTACTGACGTGATAGTTTAAGATATTTTTCTAAATCCTATGCTATCCGAGACACCATTTATGAACCTAAGCATGGGCGTGAATAACACGTGTATCCAAGCTATCACAACCATGTAATATGACATGAATATCATTATACTTATTCATCTAACAACACTAACTAACCATCACAAATACACCATAATAAATTTACATTTAACATGAACACCATACAAACCCTTAAATTAATCCATGTTACATCCAACAATTACAACAACAACAACGTCTTTCCACCAACAAAGAAAATGCATGCATTTTCCCAAATTTACATCTCATGATAATCCTTCAAACACAACAACCACAACAAAAACAACTTCTAACATGACTCAACACTTCCAAGCTTCAAATTTTAAGCACACATAATACTCTAATTTCGACCACTATAACTCATTTCCAAACTTTTCATTTTCAATCAATTTGATGCATAATTCATGTCATAGTATCATTATATTAGGTTTTCATGAATTCAAACTTGAGGGGGTTTAATTTTCATGTTAAAGATTGCAATTAAATCAAAGAAAAGAGACATAATATGCTTGAGAAATGCTTGGAGAAATAACAAATTCCATGCTAACTTACTAGATTAATATGGCAAAAAGAAAGCAAATTTTTTCTTGTGTGAAGAAGGAATTGTTGGACAATGATGACCCATAACATCACTATTTGTACAAAACATGGTGTTGTTGTACAAATTAACTATGTGACAAAGGAAATTGCTCTTTTATCATTTGTAATTGGATTACTGGGATATATAAATGATAAAATTCCATATGATTAGTACCGGATTAATAAGATATGAGATGGTATTAATCCATGTAAGGTTTAATCATTAAATATCCATAGTCGTAGTATTATCGAGATTGGACATCGATAATGGAATAGGCTAGTATTACTCTTGTGCGTGTTATGGAAGTGTAACGACATAATTCTCATATATTGGGTATTGGATACTCTTGCAAGTGTAATAGGAGGTTCTGTTTACCGATGGTACGGAAACAGCTTCGCTTTGGATAGACCCCTCGAAATCCCATTGGTAGTATGACTAAGTGTCTATGGGAATCCGAATCAGGGTAGGTGTATTTGGTCTTAACCTGAGACTTGCATCGCTAATACTTGCGACAATCAGTATACTTTGGTTTTGGTCGTCCGAGACTTTAACAGGTTCTGTGTACGCCTCTTCTTGGTATACTGGGAATCGTAGTGTATTGGGTGTGATGTCAAGATGGAAGTATCACTTCAGTCATATGGAGATGATGATCACGTAGGATACATAACTAGTACTCTTAAGTACTGCAGTCATCGGGATAATATGACTAGGTCATGATTATCCGATTATAGCGACTAGTTACTAGAGATCCGATATATGCTTCGTACGTGGCAGACACAATTCCAGCCCTAGGCCTAGCATGTGATATCGATACTGGATCGTAATACGTAATACTACGTATACTAAACCTGACAAAGATTATATATTCTTTTAAAGAATATTTCTGGAGAATTGGGTAGGCACGTGCTTTGCTAGAAGCCAACCATGTCTTATAAATCGGTAAGAATATGGTACCGGATACGCACGTATTCAGATAGTCAAATGACCGTATTTACTGCCAACATATCCAGGGATCTCTTGGCTCGCTTCCTGAAGATTCACCGATGACATTTGACTCGAACAATAAATTAATCTGGGATTAATTATGAGAGAGAAAATTAATCTGGGATTAATTACAGCAATAAATTAATCTGGGATTAATTACCAAAGAGAAAATTAATCTGGGAATAATTGCGTCAAGAATTAATCTGGGATTAATTCGACTAGAAGAGAGAATGCGATTAATTTGGAATTAATCGGCAAAATAAATTTAATAGTGAAATTAGATTTTACAATTTAATTAATTGGGCTAAAATAATATATTAGATATATTAATTGAAATAAGATTTCAACGCGGAATTAAAATTAGATTTTAATTCAAGCGAACGAATTAATTTAGAATTAATTCGTAAACGACTTTAGTAATAATATTGCGAGACATTATTATTTAATTAATTGGATTTAATAAAGTCGCAACGGTAAATTCGTTTAATTCGGAATTAAACGAACCCGGGCCCGAGCAAAGTTGCGTGTTGGATTGTCCGACTTAAATTTGGAATTTGAAGTGGGGCCCACCAACTTACATCAATGTGTTTGACTAGTGATGGAATTTGGTAATTGGTTGTGTGAAAAGCTTGGATTGCTTGTTGTATACACAAACCAATACCAACACTTTGTTTTTAATTAAAAACATATACCAACTTTGAAAGTCAACTTTTGTATTAGATTTTGGAAATAAAAAATGCACTATTCCACTTCCTCTCTCCTTGGGCGTGAATGCTCTCTCCCTCCATAGATTTTTGTTGCAAAAATTCAAGCAAGCTAGCACTTTAAAGAGACAAATGAGGTGATAGGGAAACCAATCCATGAGTTTGGAATTCAATTTGAAGGCTTGGAGCTTCTACACATCCATGAAAGTCTTGAATTTTCTCTACCAAGTATTGTGAGTATTTCCGCAACTCCTCTTGTTTATTCACACACAAATCACTTTTAGACGATCTTGGTATGTTCTAAGAACACTTACAGGAATTTCATGAGAATGGGTTTGGGAGAAATTGAATAATGGCTCAATCTATTTAAATCACAAAGAAAGATTTTTATAATTAAATATTAATATATATTTGGCACATGCTAAAAATGTGATGAAATTCTCATAACTATGCTAAAATATTTTGAAATTGATAAAATTTGAATTAATTCTGCTCAAATTTTAAGAAATTACTTAACATTAAAGTTGTAGATCTATGTCTAAGCTTTCCTGCGGTACTAAGATCACTGAAAATAAACAATTGTAACTCAAGTTATGGCTAAAATACTAAAGACTCTCTAAAAATATAACCAAAATAAATGAGTATTGAAACTGTAAAAATAATTCCAGATTTCTGAAAAAATATTTAATTAATATGAACTCACTCATGTATAATTTTATGCTAGATATTGCTTCACACATATAGAAAATGACCATCGTGATCGTGTTGTGATAATCGGGGTGTTACATTCTCCTTCTTGAAATATGATTTGTCCTCGAATCCTAACCTGAGCTATGTAACTTATCATATGAAATGAATTCTATCTACATGAGTTAGAGAACTTACTTGGAGCCGATAAAAATCACTGCAATCATTGATGTCTAGGATCTTTCTATGATACTATCTTTGTCACATCATAACATTTCTAGGACGCGACTGGCAGGAGACAGTGAAACCACCTCTCTGAGCCTTATGACTTACACATGCACTAAATGATTACTCCTGACTAAATATGCATAACATGACATGAGCTATTCTTGTATCGTACTTACATTACGTATACCTGCTATTATCTAATAAATCTACCATATATGCTTATCTGAAGCTAAATATCCTTTGAACTAACTATTTTTTTTTAACATGTTATAAACTTGCATCATTACACAGAGACGACTTAAAATATATCTATATTAACTTAATCACATAATTATTAACTGTCGGACACAAGGCTTAACATTACCAAATTGTGTGCATGTGGACCCTGACTCTGAACCTAATGACCGACCCTTATAACTGCAACTGGCGTCCATCGTCCCCAAATCTCATTCCCCGTATCCATGAAACCTGCGACATACGCAGAAAATTGAAAGAGTAGTCATACGAACGACTTAGTGAATGAACGTAAAAACGTAAAATAATCTAATGTCATAAACGTAATTAATTGGAAAACTACGTCAAACCTATATCGTGAAACATAATGGAATTCATATACATATATGTAAAAATATATTATGATCTGAGAACCTGTAACATAACTGGAAATTGGACATAAAAGCATAATAATATGAAAGCTGAAATCACATCTTGGCCCTATAATTACGACGTGAATTGTAAACGTCAACGTGATGCTGAAAGTTATAGTCATGACTTGAAAATGTCATTAAACTGAAAATTGTAACTTGACGTTAACAGAAATCTTGGAATGAGAATTGAACTACGTCAAAAGAAAACATGACTATAAACATAGTAACGTCAATAAGGAAGATAATATGACTGAAAATCACATGACGTCGATTGTAAACATGACATGACTGAAAACTTATCGTCAAGTGAAAATATGACTAAAACTGCATTAACTGTAAACATGAAAGCATAGCTATAAAATGTAAAACATAAACATCAGCTAAGAATAACATGATCTGAAATATATTATAATTGAAAAACTTATTCATGAATTGAATTCATATCTTGAGCTGAAATTATAAACATGACCTGAAAACGCCACCAGTATCGTAACCTGAGGGAGCGTGTAACCTACTTAGCGGGACCAAGCATCGCGTAAGCATAAGAATATGAACTTGAACATGAATAATCCTATGAGGGTGATCAGTGCCCTATGAGGCACCGTGAGTGAACCCGAGGCACTAAACATGAGGTGACAGTACTCTACTGGTGAATTAAAAATATTTTATTACTTGTTCTTGTAAATCTTTTACTAAAAACTTAAACGTGAATATCATGAAAATTATGGGCTAAAAGCATATCTCATGAAAACTTAAAACTTGATATGACACTTGAAAATCGTACAATACATCAATGGAAAACATAAGAGCATGACCCATGAGAACATAAAACATCAAATGAAAACTTAGAACAAGATATATAGGTTGAAAACATAAACTGTGAACTCGTGACATGAAAACATGACTTTTAAATATGACCCATAGAATACGTCAATTAAAAATGGTAAAAATGGAACTTGAAAGACGTCATTTGTAAACTGAAACATGACTTGAAATCGTATACGTGTTGGGGTTTTGGGCGAAGGGCGCAGCGGAAGCGCGGTTCGGGCGAAATCATAATTTAAAACTTTTTCAAATTACTGAATAAATTATTCAATATCTAATATGAATAATTTATTCATATTTCACCTAAACCTATTTATTGGATATCAAATAGCGACATAAATATAAAGTAAACGTCGCGAAACTTTTACGAAAAACGTTTTTCCGCAAAATGACGTAAAATACATTTTTGACCGAACTGACCACCCAACAAATATGGAGACTGCGTAGGTCAGCCCCAATAGTGTTAGGGAAGTTCATGGGCTGCCCGAACAGTGACGAACTCACTGTTTGGACAGCCGTCACCCGGTTGGCTCAAAAGTCACCCGGTAACGTCGTTTTTCGTCATTTTCGCTTATTTCAACTCCGAAATACTTTCCGGCAATTTTTCCAACTCCCAAAACACATACAATACATTCATATGACATTAAATTCATCACAAAATTTCTAGTTTGGGCAGATCTGATCCATAACCAAAAATTACCATTTTCATGCTTTAAATCCAAAATTTCAAGATTAAATAAATTAATCAAAACACCAATTAAAGTCACCAAATATGAACAACCCAAGAATAATTCTAGGTGTCACAAGAGTGGTCATAACAGTCTAGAATAGCAAATCATCAACAATTGATTAAATTGGAAACTAATTACACTAATTACTTCCAAATACTACTTCACACATGCAAACACTTCCAATTTCATCATCCACAACCAAAAGCCCCAATTTTCCCAAAAAAAGGAACCCTAGAACTATTCCAAGAATTCAAGAAAATAAGAAACAAATTTCTCAAGCTTGGGTTGTAGAAGATTACCTTTTAATCTCTTGATTCCAAGCATTTTTTCTTGAATTTTTCCTTTGTTTTTAACTTGAATCATCAAGGAACAATGAAACCCATTTTTCATGTTTTTCATTTGAGGTTCTCGGCAATTGTAGAAGAAAACAAGAGAGAGAGAGCAATTTTTTTTCTTTTAAAAGCTTGTTGACCGAATTTGTTCTAAAGGGGGGCATTTTTATCTTTTCCATTTTAATCAAAATAAAATGATAATTACACATTTTTGTTAGCCAATGAAATTAGCACAACTAAAGCATAATTATATCATGCCACATCAACCAATAATAATTATACAAATTCCATTACATTTATGGAAAAAGATTATTAATTAATAATTTAAATATTTAACAATTAAATATCCAAATAATTAATTAATGTAATTATTATTATATATGTATTTTTATTTACAATAAATAACAAATACATATATTTATGGCATGTGTCAAAATTTCATTTGACGAATAATTAATGTGTATCTAATCATATTATGTATCAAATATAAATACACAATAATTATTATCGGACAAAATCCCCTATTGCATGTGTTATCGTTTAAACGATTAAACAATCCGAATTAACTCATTTAATCTGGTGAAGTATTATGAATAATCTGTATTATTCATATCGCGTTTCCCAAGTGTTCAACGAGTACACTTCATATTGTGGGACTCTCTAAGTTTAGGTTTATCCGTCACGAAATCCAATTTCGTGTCCATAATCCACCCACTCATGGATTATGACGACCACAGCTCGCTAAACTATGCAAGTCGAGGTCATAGCATATGTATAATCCCTCCGTCACAGGTTATCCGTATTATACCTAGGATATAGATAACAACGTAAAATCCGTTTGGTATAATACAGTCGACTTTCAATTTACGATATCTAAATAACACTCGGAATTGATTTCCAAAGTTATACCACGGCCATGGATTTACTAGATCGTAAACACATGAAGATGCCTATGCCCTGTATACAGGACTGACAGATCATATCTTGATACGCACTGGATATCATGAATATCAGTCCACATCCAACGACCAGGCGGAGGTCTGATCATGAATAGATCGTTGACGTGACTGCCATCGATGTGTGGAGGATAACTCATATATCCCACTGTGGTATCTCAAGTCAAATGACCACTATGCTCGCTCAACTCGTGAAGATTCCTATTGACGTTGGTGTACCATCTATTAGGAAATCTTCAGTGAGTCATTTAATGTTTATCAAATAAACACCTACATGTCTATATGAGTCTCCCGAGACTTATGGTTCATTGGGATAAACCATTGGACTAAGTCACGATATACGACATGTACTGGTCTCAGCGAATTTTACTAACCGACCCTTGTTAGTAAATCTTGACCAGAAACTTTATTTAAGGATATACATCTTATAGTGCGCTTCCCAATGTCAATTACAAAATACGTTGTAACTGTGCACTATATTGTAAATCCTAGGGTCTTTGTCTAATATACATGTATCACTAAACCAGATTTAGTTTCGATCTAATCGTAATTGAATATCCAATCATAATTAAATCGAATATGTGTATAAAAGACAAGAGGTGCTACCATTAAATTAGTAATATTACGGAAAATGAAATTGCTCGTATTTATGAATCAGACATAAATACGATCCAGATTGGCACTCTGAGCACCAACCCTAATAATTTCTCCACTTGCTCTAGTGCCAATCCACGGTATCCTATACACATCTTAATGTGTATCGCATACTCATGGTCCTTAAGAGCTAATCTTGCACTCAAAAGGTAGACATCAACAAGTAAGCCCGCTTAACAAATCGAGTCTGTCCAAAAAACTCAACCGTTTTCCTTAACTGGCATCGTTCATATTTTACAGAATCCAAATTCTACATCAATATGACTCAGACGCTATATCAGTTCTGTGATATAGCTGTTGAATTGTCTAAGTATATATGGATCAAATCCAAAATACTATAAGACAACCGCAAGCACAAAAATAATATCAACACTTCTAATCATTGAGGTCACTTTGCAACTTCTTAAGTTAATACCTCAAAAGTCGCAACTGATTCCACTAGTTGAGTAGAATCAATAGTGACACTCCCACTGTATCTTTTCTGACTTTTTATGACATAGACCATCTAATGTCATAATTAGGATTAAAACTAATCTGACCTTATGGTTGCAGACTAAATTCTCCATGAATAAGAAACTCGTTCTTAATATCTCAAAGATCATAAAGAACATGTTTCAAGATCCATCATATGGTCTGTAGCATATCAAAATAACTCGTAACAGTTACAATTAAATTGATATCTATAATCGCACATAATATAGTATTCATTACACCATCATCGTATGATGCATAATATTGACTAGACAATCTAATCAATCTATCTTTCGACAAATGTATCATCTTTTACGAAAGATGAATACTATATATATAAAAGACACGTTAACTGTCAAACAGTTATACTAACTGTCATACATATAGTCTTACTGTGTCTTTTATTAGATCATATCTAATACGCGACTAATGGGAGTTTCTCACAAGTCTCTTGTTTTTATATCATATATAAAACTTTATACATCAAATATATCAGAGACCACTCCCACTACTTTCACGGAGAAAAGAAGACTTAAGTAAACGTTTTACTTTATAAAACATCTCATTATTACTTTAATAATGATAATGTCGTTAAGATATATAATACTAGAAAGAAATTTGTACGCTCCCACTGATCCTACTATCACATAGGTATTCTCTATGCTTTGATAAAATCAGACAATCTGACTGTATCAAAATTAGAGAACACAGATTTTCGGAAAACTTATCTGAGTCTACAATAAGCTCTATAAGCTAGTATATCAAACTGTGATCTTATCAGAATACAAACTCTAGGGCCATTCTAGTATAAACTCTTCAAACAAAGAAACCACGACAGATCTCTCATTCGAAGAAATCATTCAAGAACGCCACTTTGCATTCTTTAGCCAAAATACAAAGTTTAATATCAACATTAACCAACAAATCTTTAATTGTTCAATTAGTGCGACTTGAGACAAGTTTCCTCAGAATCTACAATAAACTACTGAGTACAACCTTTCTCACTGTCATACTGTAAATGTCAGACCTTTATCAAGCACACTTTGCTTTTGCTGCACAAACAATTTGCACATTTCATGAACTATTCATAATGAAAGCTTAATCAAGTTCAAAACTTGTTTGAAGTAAGCTATAAACAACCTTAGATCCATGGTTCAATGCTAACTTCTTAAATCGATATCAAATATCGCTCCCACTATAAGTTATAGGATAATTTTCTTCGATAAGAAAACAACAGAACCAATAAGTATCAAATACTTTGTAAATGATTCCGACATCCTATTGGACTTATACAGAAGATACTAAGGGTCATTTCATCTTATTAATTATGTATTTCCATTACAGTTTATCACTCTCATATTTGACTTCAATAAGTCAAGTCTTTTCTACAATCCTCAACATCTAATATTACACACCAAGTAATAAAACAATTTTATTGCTCGGGGTCGTAGAAAAGATATTCTATCAAATAGAATACAATATTCTATTAAATAAAATAAATGATAAACTTTTACTTGTACCTCCGAGGGGCAAGTACTTTCCATTAGATAACCATTATACAAAAGAAAGTTTCAAATCTCAAACTTTTCAAGATTCGAATTTCCTACTATACATATCATATATGTACCTGTAGGAACAAATGTAACCTTAATTAAAGAGATGAATTAACGTTACTGGAGCATAACCCCAAGAGTATTGAAAACTAATTCGGTAACACTCAATATCAACGAATCAAATCATATAGAATTCGATAACTCCCACTGACCAATTCCATCAAAATGGAATCGTGGAAGTTTAATATTGAGTAAGAATCACATTCATTAAATAACTTTAGAACTAAATTGCCTTAAATTCATGTGTTCGATCATATCAAACATCTTTAAACAAAGCAAAGACTCACAATGAATTTTAAAGATACAGTTTTCAACACTACATATAAAATATCTTTGAACCATTCAAAATATTCTATTCGCATTTCATTAGAAACATATTGATAATTCTTGAACAATTCAAGCGTTCAACATGTTCTCTATTAAAAATACGTAACTAAGTCATGAAAATTCATCAACAAAGTTACGGAGCAAAGAAAACTATACAAGACAATTTCTAATTCATTAAACTACACACATCCAATGTATTAGTTTAATAAATCGGTGGTCTAATGACGATCATTGGTTAAATGAGATTTAATCACATCTTGAATATAATATTCATTAAATAGATAAGGATATGTGGTGTGAACTCGTATCAGACCATCCTTTACCATACGGAATAAGCATTTAATGCTTTTATGATAAAATCTCATAAAGAACAGTTCTAAGTTATTTATGTTACCGAATATTTTCTTAATGTTTATCTTTCCATTAATGACACTACTAGTCATCTTAAAATATGTAACAACTATTTATACAGAACAAGTAACTATCCAATAGTCACAAGTTCTGATATCAAATATCAAAAACAGTTATTAAACATTATTTTAATTAACTAGATGTGAGATCTGGTATCCAGTAATATAATTGTCGTATTGTGAGAATCAGAATTCTCTATACACAACTATACGTATCTCCTTTCTTAAGCTTTATAATTTGCGTTCAATTATTCACAACGATTGCAAATAATTGATTAGCAAACTGTGTCAGACATGTGACTTCCAAAAGTCACTAAAAACCAAGAAACGTCATTAAAGATAAATAAATACTAAATGAGTTTTCTTAATGTCAGTCAAGAATCTCGAGACATGAACTATTCAAGTCAATTTTTACTGCATAAGAAATAATTCTTACTAGATTATCATATCCAAACACATATATCCTTTTAAATTACCTAATGGTGACTTAGAAACTAGGTCACAAACCATCTTGATTTTTCAAGAAAATCGGAACAATATTTCTCGATGGTTTCAACTAATCTAACAATATCTAAGTCTACTGTCTTTCTATAACATATTCCAAAACTACGCAACCATAAGTAAAGTCAGAAAATATATTCAAGTAATATACTATGCAGTGGATTAGAAATGTAAATCTATAAACAATATAGAATAAAAGAAAAACGAAGCAGAATTTTCCATAAAATTACGCACTGCCTTAGTTATGGATTTTTAACCCAGCAGTGTCTCCCACTGCATAGTAGGATCCCATGAATATATTTTGACTCACAGCTTTGGCACGATCTCGCCTACGTATATTCATTAGGTAGACAACTCATCGTCAATCACTCACCAGTGACTCCTGGTTTTGGTCCTGACCGTTTCTCGTTATGAAAGCCTTGGCACGTTCACAAGGAGGCATATCAAGGCTTCACTTGTCAATGACAAACTCAAGCTACCGATGTAGTCCTGACAGCTTTGGCACATTCAGGATTTCCACTTTCACTTGAATTTTTCCAGTATCAATATACAATCGGTATGGATAAAATCCCATAACCTACACTCTCACAGCTTTGGCACGATCTCAGATGCAGTTATAGAAAGATACCCTTCAACCGTACTGACAAGATGGACCAAGAAACATGTATCCAATACACGTCATTTTACAGCCTTATTTCAAGCTGGGATTTTCCTCAAGAAGCTATATTCTACATCAAATGTAGAATTTTAATCTAAATCATTTTCTAAACAATTCAATTCTACCTATAGAAAACATAACTAAACTTAACCATTAAATTTCTGTTACGTTTCCTGTTAGCGTAGAACCAAAAATTCAAGAAAACATCTAAATTACATGCATGTACGAACATTAAAATTGGATTAAATATCAAATATAAAGCATGAATAATATAATGGATGAAGTATTAGACCTGCTCTGATACCAATTTTGTTGGGGTTTTGGGCGAAGGGCGAAGCGAAAGCGCGGTTCGGGCGAAAGCGCGGTTTAAAACTTTTTCAAATTATTGAATAAATTATTCAATATCTAATATGAATAATTTATTCATATTTCACCTAAACCTATTTATTCGATATCAAATAGCGAGATAAATATAAAGGAAACATCGCGAAACTTTTACGAAAAATATTTTTTCGTAAAATGACGCAAAACACGTTTTTGACCGAATTGACCACCCAACACTTATGGACACTGCCCAGGTCAGCCCCAATAGTGTTAGGGCAGTTCATGGGCTGCCCGAACAGTAAACTCAATGTTTGGACAGCCGTCACCCGGTTGGCTCAAAAGTCACCCGGTAACGTCATTTTTCGCCGTTTTCGCTTATTTCAACTCCGAAACACTTTCCGGTTATTATTCCAAATCCAAAAACACATTCAATACATTCATATGACATCAAATTCATCACAAAATTTACAGTTTGGGCAGATCTGATCCAGAACCAAAAATTACCATTTTTCATGCTTTAAATCAAAAATTTCAAGATTAAATCAATTAATCAAAACACCAATTAAAGTCACCACATATGAACAACCCAAGAAAAATTCTAGGTGTCACAAGAGTGGTCATAATACTCTAGAATAGAAACTTATCAATAATTGATTAAATTGGAAACTAATTACACTAATTACTTCCAAATACTACTTCACACATGCAAACACTTCCAATTTCATCATCCAAAACCAAAAGCCCCAATTTTCCCAAACAAAGGAACCCTAGAACTATTCCAAGAATTCAAGAAAATAAGAAACAAATTTTTAAAGCTTGGGTTGTAGAAGATTACCTTTTAATCATTTTGATTCCAAGCATTTTTTCTTGAATTTTTCCTTTGTTTTTAACTTGAATCATCAAGGAACAATGAAACCCATTTTTCATGTTTTTCATTTGAGGTTCTCGGCAATTGTAGAAGACAACAAGAGAGAGAAAGCAATTTTTTTCTTTTAAAAGCTTGTTGACCGAATTTGGCCTAAATGGGGGCATTTTCATCTTTTCCATTTTAGTCAAATTAAAATGATAATTACACCTTTTTGTTAGCCAATAAAATTAGCATAACTAAAGCATAATTATTTCATGCCACATCAACCAATAATAATTAGACAAATTCCATTACATTTATGGAAAAATATTATTAATTAATAATTTAAATATTTAACAATTAAATATCCAAATAATTAATTAATGTAATTATTATTATATATGTATTTTTATTTACAATAAATAACAAATACATATATTTATGGCATGTGTCAAAATCTCATTTGACGAATAATTAATGTGTATCTAATCGTATTATGTATCAAATATAAATACACAATAATTATTATCGGACAAAATTCCCTATTGCATGTGTTATCGTTTAACCGATTAAACGATCCGAATTAACTCATTTAATCCGGTGAAGTATTATGAATAATCTATATTATTCATATCACGTTGCCCAAGTGCTCAACGAGTACACTTCATATTGTGAGACTCTCTAAGTTTAGGTTTATCCGTCACGAAATCCAATTTCGTGTCCATAATTCACCTACTCATGGATTATGACGACCACGGATAATCTCGCTAAACTATGCAAGTCGAGGTCATAGCTTACGTATAATCCCTCCGTCATAGGCTATCTACATTATACCTGAGATATAGATAACAACGTCAAATCCATTTGGTATAATACAATCGACTTTCAATTTACGATCTCTAAATAACACTCGGAACTGATTTTCGAAGTTATAGTACGACCATGGATTTACTAGATCGTAAACATGTGATGATGTCTATGCCTTGTACATAGGATTGACAGATCATATCTTGATACACACTGGATATCATGAGTATCAGTCCACCCAACGAACAGACGAAGGTCTGATCATGAATAGATTGTTGATGTGACTGCCATAAAAGTGTGGAGGATAACTCATATATCCCACTGTGGTATCTCAAGTCCAATGGCCACTATGCTCACTCAACTCGTGAAGATTCCTATTGACGTTGGTGTACCATCTATTAGGAAATCTTCAGTGAGTCATTCAATGTTTATCAAATAAACACCTACATGTCTATACGAGTCTCATGAGACTCATGGTTTATTGGGATAAACCATCGGACCAAGTCACGATATACGACATGTACTGGTCTCAGCGGATTTTACTAACCGACCCGTGTTAATAAATCTTGACCAGGAACTTTATTTAAGGATATACATCTTATAGTACGCTTTCCAATGTCAATTACAAACTACGTTGTAACTGTGCACTATATTGTAAATCCTAGGGTCTTTGTCTAATATACACGTATCACTAAACCAGATTTAGTTTCGATCTAATCGTAATTGAATATCCAATCATAATTAAATCGAATATGTGTATAAAAGACAAGAGGTGCTACCATTAAATTAGTAATATTACAGAAAATATAATTGCTCGTATTTATGAATCAGACATAAATACGATCCAGATTGGCACTCTGAGTACCAACCCCAACAATACATTATGTATTAAGAACTATGAACTAAAACTAAAAACATAACTGTAAACATGCGACATGAAAACGTAAACTATAACAAGTGACATATACGCGAATTAAAAAAAAAAGTAATTGGAAACAAATATATGTAACTTGTAAGTCATGGAACATAAAACATAAATTTGTAATTTGTAAACTGAAAACTGAAAATGTAATTACTTAACTTGAAAGGATGGAATATAAAACTAAACAATATTATGTAAATTAAAAGCGTAATTCGTAAATGAAATATATAAATAAAATACATAGAAAACGTAGAAAACATAACTTTCACTCACAGAGTTGACATTCAAATGCTGCCATGCTCGGATGGAATCCAACATATCTTCAGCGTGGAATCAATAGAACACGTGTTCAAACATGATTACTGTACTGAACACTACAATACTGAACATGCACGTGAATAATACAATACATGTAATCATGTTGACGTGATAGTTTAAGACGTTCTTCTAATATCCTAAGTTATCCGAGACACCACTTACGAACCTAAGCATGTGCATGAATAATATATGTATCCAAACTATCATAACCATATAATATGACATGAATAGCATTATAATTATTCATCTAACACATACTAACCATCACAAATACATCATAATAACTTTACATTTAACATGAACACCATATATACCCCTAACATAATCCATGCTACAACCAACAATTACAACAACACCACCTTTCCACCAACAAAGAAAGTGCACACTCGTACCCAAATTTACATCTCATGATAATCCTTCAAACACAACAACTACAATAAAAACAACTTCAACATAATTCTCAACATCTCTAAGCTTCAAATTTTAAGCAAAAATAATATCCCAATAATAACCCATTTCCAAACTTTTTATTTTCAATCAATTTCATGCATAATTCATATCATAGCATCATTATAAGCATAGATAAACACTTTAATTAATTCAATCATGAAAAATAATTCAACTCTAGCCTTAGGTTTTCATGAATTTGAAATTGAGGTTTTAAGTTTCATGTTAGGGATTGCAATTAAATCAAAGAAATAAGAAATGAGACTTAATAGGCTTGAGAACTGATTGGAGAAACAACAAATTCCATACTAACTTACTAGATTAATATGATAAAAAAATAATTTTTTTCTTGTGTGGAGTAGAAATTTCATGAGAATGAGTTTTGGGAGAAAGTGAATAGTGGGTCAATATATTTAAATCACAATGAAAGATTTTTATAAATTAAATACTAATATATATTTGGCACATGCTAAAAATGTTATGAAATTCTCGCAACTGTGTAGAATAGTCCAGAAAATGATCAAATTTGACTTAATTTTGTTCTAATTCTTAGAGAATACTTAACATGAAAGTTGTAGGTCTATGTATAAGATTTCTGATAGTAGTAAGATCACTGAAAACTGACACATGTAGTCCAATTTATGGCCAAAATACTCAAGGCTGTCCCAAAATATAACTGAAATAAATGGATACTGTAACTATAAAAATAATTCCGGATTTCTGAAAAATAATTTTATGAATACAAACTCACTCATACATGATTTTATACTATATATTACTTCACACATATAGAAAATGACTATCGTGATGGGTCGTGATAACCAGGGTGTTACAATGATCCAGCTAGAGTAGTTGAATATATGATACCAACTGAGTGGTCTCAATCAGATAATCGATGGACTCTCTTAGGGTGAGAGGAAAATCATAATTTCTTTATTAATTTGATTGACTATACTTTGTGACCTCAAGAGATACTTAAATACAAAAATGATATTCTTACAACAATGGGTACAAAATTTTGTACAACCACGTGTAAATGGAAAAAAAAATAGAGGAATAAATTTATTGCCATTTACACTTGATTGTATAAAATTTTGTTCTCAATGTTGTAAGAATATCATTAAGACTTAAATAACGAAAGAAGTTGAAACTAAAACATTTTAAGTCATATCTTAAAATCTAATCTCCTAATAAAATAAATAATACTAGTAAGATATGATAATAACTATTAATATTAAAATAATTAATCTTAATCTCTAAGATTCTTTAACTTAATTACAATTCTTAAATAAATCTCATCCATGACCATTATCTATCTCTAACACATTCGTAGTCAAATATCCGAATATTTTGAATTTGAGTCATCTTCTCGATCGTTCCTCAAGCAATATGATGAACATCAAAAAATATACATTTATTAAAAGGAATATTATTTATTTTACACTTGTAGTTTCATTAATCCCCTTAATTTAGCACATTTGTAAAATAATAATTAAATTTATGTTTTATATATTTTATTGTGATATTTCTTATGTAGGTGAAATAATACATTAGATGCATAACTAGAAAAATGGACGTGACATTTGGATTTTGGAAGCCAGAAACTTCAAATGTCGTTCTAACAATGTTCAATTTCGGAAATTCTTACTTTGCATAAGTTTCGTATTCTGGACATAACGTCTTACTCTGATATCAGATTGGGGCGATTCCAATTCCAGATGAAAGAAAACCCAAATATCTACAACTTTGTTCTTTAAAATATTTTATAGTTCTGATATTTTCAGGGTCGAAATTGGTGAAGAAAGCAATATGTGTTGCATGTAATTTTAATTATTAAAAAATAAAGTAAAAAAATTAAAAATTAAAAAAATTAAAAGTTTAAATGTCACAATCCACCTTTAGATGGATTATAATAAATATTTGTAAAATGATCAACAAAAATAAAAAAGAGTCAAAAAATGAAAAAGAAAAAAATAAATTAGTAAAAATTTATTGTTTGTATTTAATTTGGAAAGTTGTAATTAATATTTGAGGGATGGACACTTCTACTTTAAATAGAGGTGCTCATCTCTCATTTTCTTCATACTTCTTTCATTTTCTCTCTTGAAGAATTTGAAAGAAGTGTCTTATGTGTTTTATTTTCTTGTAATTTCTTTTTTCTTTCAAGAATAAATTTATTTGTGCTTTTATTCAAAGCACGAGTAGTTAATTCCATTCTATTGGGGGTAAAGTGTGAAACTCTAAATATGAAAATATAAATTAATTTTATTTATATTATAATTTATTAATTATAATATGGAAACTAATATTTAATATTCTCTTATATTTAAGGGTGTCTTGATTCGCTGTAGACAATCAAATCTTGGTTGATACAATTAATACTTTATCACATATTATATGAGAGAGTAATTTAAATCTGGACTAATTATTGACAAACTTTGTTACCGCCTTTATGGCTGGTTTTATATATTTGATATAATTGATGTAACACCCCGTCAGAGACAGGATGCTACCGACAGTAGACAAAAATAACCCATCTCATTGAGCCTCAAAATTCACGAAAAACGAGCATGTCGCGCCCTAAAAATGGACATCCTGGATCACAGTCCAGCACCACAAAGACGGGACAACTATCAAACCTACAAATAGGACCTCCAGTCCGAACTCAAACAACACAATTCTTATCATCTATTTACAAGGCTTCGTGTCCAAATCAAACATTCAACCCAACACTTAAAATTACACACATATAATGGTGTGTTTCTACTAATACAAATAAATACAATAACGTCAAAATTTACTAAACCATAAGACCCTTCCTAGGACTCCAGATTGGGTGACTGCAGCTTGAGTAATCCATTGTCTCGAGCAAGATGTCCGAGCCAAAGTGGATGACTGATCAGGTTGCCAACTTGCAAAACTAACAACGGTAGTGGCGTGAATTATAAGAACCCAGTAAGTAACCACACACACTACAAACTAACAAGATTGAAACTTTAAATACAATACTTATGAACATATATACATATTTACAGTTATTTATCATAACATCTTTAACTTATACTGTTCTTTTTACTTCAGGAAACATGAGTTCATGAGACGTATCTGAAGTGAATAAAATATAACTTACACGCATACCTCATCGAACATTAAAACTTCAAATTGCACATAATCCAAAGTACATAACTTATGCAAGCTTCCAAATTCTCTATATTACAAATATGTCACAATCGTTAAGAGTAAAATGCATCACACATACCCATTCAACCCGAATTTCATATGATCGACTCTAAGCTTTACTTTCCGAATACACATGACATGCTTATGCTAATACTGATGGGAAATTTTGGTGTGACCAAAATAACCATTAGAAATGCCAAAGGCTAGGTGTCTATGAATGCCCAAATTTATCCTAACCCAATATTATCAATCTTACATGTCCATTATCCTTACAATTTATCACTTATATGCTTATCTTCATGCACTTATATGATTTATATTTATACAAACTTAACATCCATCTTTAATATAATCTGGAACAATTTGACCAAGACATTCATGATAGAACCTTAAAGTTTTCAAATCAACCATTACTAACTCATATTTTAATGTTATCACAAGTACACTTTCATACTCAAATCGTAATACCTACCATCACTACATAATTT
Organism: Zanthoxylum bungeanum; assembly: GCA_019454045.1. Classification (NCBI taxonomy): domain Eukaryota; kingdom Viridiplantae; phylum Streptophyta; class Magnoliopsida; order Sapindales; family Rutaceae; genus Zanthoxylum; species Zanthoxylum bungeanum. Next base: position 33,658 of record SKCR01030852.1, read on the forward strand.
TCATACCATAAAAGCACATTATATCACACACATGCATATTAGACTTATTTCTTCAAGTTTGTTTACATACAATTGTTAAGACAATCACTATAACTCATCTTCATGCTCATCATTTTGACACACCTACATACTTAAACAACCAACGTCAAAGCCTTTACTTAGCCTACACCTTCGGCCAAAGCACTATACTCGTAACTTATACATTTTTCATTATATCTAACTTAAACTCATGCTAATACACGCCAAGAGTCATGGTTCACAACCAATCATCAATAAAAGACACAAACATAATCCCACACCACACATGCTAGTCATCATTTAAACTTAATCATCAATTATCATTACAAGCAATAAAACTCCACTCTCATTGACATATATATATTAGACTAATAAGGGAAAAAATAAACTTTTGAAACTTTCATTACTATTCAACACACTACATGCTATAACTTCACTCACATACATGTATCATCAACAATTCATTATCAAAGACAACAAAGCAACCCCTAACTATCCTTTTATTTTTGGCCAACACATTACATTGAGAACCTTGGTGGTTCCTTCACACATCCAACACAACTTATAACAAGATATCTTGTTAAGGTTAGCTTGGAATAATCATTCCTTCATCAAGACATGGCGTGAGAGAGAGCAAAATTTAGAGGAATTTATATGAAGCTATATACGTAATTTTTGCTCAAGGAAAGTGATGCATGAATAGTGCTGTCTATTTATAGAAGAAGTGGGCTGATTTTCAATTGAAGAGAGTGGCTAAAATGATGCCACATCACTCAATTATAGACCATTCTCTAAATTTACTGTAGCATCCACAAGAATCATGATTTTTGACATTCTTCTGCTCTTAATTTGGGAAAATGACCAACATAAAAGTTGTAGGTATTGGTCTAAGATTTTAGACGATATAAAGTTCACTGAAATCGGAAATCGTATGAAAAAATTAAGGAAATCGTATCTAAAATTTGTCTGAATTGCGTTAAAATTTAGATGCACAGCGAAACTGAAAATTTTCCACTTCGTGTTTCTAAAATAATTTATATAAGTAATAATATGCTAATGATACATGTTTGAATGCTTAAAGATGTCACGAACCACACAAATAAACTTCGAATTGTACCACGAAAATCGGGCTGTTACAATTGAGTATATAACTGGACTTGTTATAGACAAATATTATCACCGTCTTTATGGATGTTTTATATGTTTTGACATAATTAATTCCTGAAGTAAATTAACTGAGTAATAAATATAATTTATATATTATAAAAATCAATTTATATATTATAAAAAGCAAGATTTCTATATATTTAAAATATTAAGAGTGGATCTCTTAACCCCAATATTTTTAATTTATTATTATATCCTAATTTAAAAATTGTCAACCACTTAAATCATTTCACTTTCTTTTTACTCAAATAATTATTTTATTTTACTAAATCTATTTCTTGTGGATCGATCCCGTACTTACCGGGTTATTTTATTACTTCGACACTCTTATACTTAGGAGTAAAGAATCACTTTGTGAGTGTGTCACAATACAATTAAGTGAAATAATTTGATAAATTCGTGACACCATTACTATATGGATGACGTAGTATCACCAATAAATCATATCATTTATTTAATTATTATTTTAACATATATGATGAAATATTAATATTATGTTATTATATATGGAATCACACTGTTTTCTAGTAGATTTTTTCGGTAGATGTAGTTGGCAGTAAGGGTGGCCACGGTTCGGTTACAGTTCACCTTTAGTGTGAACCGTAACCGTACGGTTAACCATAACCGAACCGAATCGTATAGTTCGGTTACAATTAATCATTTTTTATTTTAAAAAATAAAAAATAATCTAAATTTGATTAGGTTACGATTACGATTACAAATTTATGAAAATCGTAACCAAATCGGTCACCACTGGTTCAATTACGATTTATCCTAATCGAATTGGTCAAATCGATTCGATTACGATTTATTATGGTTTAGTTACGATTTGATTTCGATTCTGAATCGTAATCGTGACTGGATCTAGTTGACAGTATATGAGGTCTAAATAAGGGTTTCTTTTATGGGTACTTTAGTCAGTGTGTAGGTGGAGGTGGTATATCATGTGCCGGGTGTATATGTCATCTCTCTCACAGCAGGCGGGCCCCACACAGTTATGGAGCCCGCCTGCTGTGAGAGAGATGACATATACACCCGGCACATAATATAATTTTCGATGTAGGTGAGCAGAGGAGGAACCCTAAAATTATGTCTAAAACACCCATGTATCCTTGAGTAATAATAATAATATCTTAAAACCAGTTAGACTTTCGTCTTCCTCAAAATTAGGCCATTTCTATTAAATATTATTTCTGCCGAATATCTCTAATCTCTATGATTGCAAGAGGCTGATTAGATTAAACATTAAAATTAAAGCAAGCGCAATATTAGTGGGACTCTTTGCAAGCACCAGTTGTCTGTCTCAGTTCTCACCCTTACCGAGGAAAGCATTTGTTTGAGTTAGGCGATTTGTTTTGGAAGTATATGCTATCGGTATTTGATATCCACAAAAGTCAAAACCTCCAAGTTCCTTTACTCTTTTCAATGAAACCATTTCACCAATCCAAAATTAAAAGGTGATTAGTTGAAGTCACAAATATTATTTTCAAGAGAGGAAAAAAATCTTGAATCTTATTGTCTGATATAGTATTCGAGACTTTTTTTTTTTTTTTTTTTGTTCAGAATAAAAATGCCAAATTCGGTTTAAGTTTCGGAATATTTTTTTTTCAATCTTAAATTTATAATTAAAATAAGATCGAAATTGATAAATCCTGACACTTATCGATCAGTTACCGACTCTAAACGTATTAGAGAATATGAATCCCAAATTATGGTATTTAATTATTGGATTATGTTCTCTTATATAAATTAGACTTATGAATTTAGATTCAATATTCATTTTTTTGTGCTTATAATTATTTATAAATTTTTATATAATAAGATTGGAAAAAAAAATTCAACAAAACTCTCATACAAATATCAATAATGACGTGGCATATAACTCTTCGTGATTCTTTTGCATCTCTTTGTTTCTATATAATTTGGAATATTCTGAGCCTTATCTCCATTCCAGTGATCTATTTACTGACGCCTCTGTATCCTCACTCTCGTCTTTGATCACTCACTCACCCAGACACCATAATCATCTGTTTAGTCTATGGAATCAAGACACTATATTCGATTCTTGATTTTCTTCGTTGGCGTAGCCACTCTTTTAGCCTTCACATGGAGCAATCTCCCCTACGCGCCGCCCAACGCGACTGAGAGCTTGGACTGCGCCACCTATTCTTCATGGTGCACTTCCAAGAATCGGTTCCAAGACAAACCCCTTACGGAACCCCACAAATCCACGCTCCGCCGCCACCACATCCACGCGTCTGACACTCCTCGTCACCCTCTTGACCCACTCACCATCAAAGAAATCAACCGCCTTCGTACCATCCTCTCCTCCCACGCGCTCTTCAAGAACTCCTCACCCTACGTGCTCCACTCCGTCTCCCTCAAAGAACCCGAAAAATCACTCGTCCTAAACTGGACAAAAGGCGACTCCTTGTTCCCCAGAAAAGCCTCCGTGGTCATACGTGTGAAAAACATATCGTACGTGTTAACAGTTGACTTAACGACCGAAGAGGTTACCGTACACGAGACGGATTCGTCGTCGTCAGGTTATCCTACCATGACTATAGAAGACATGACGTCATCAACGTCGGCCCCACTTGCTAACGCGGAGTTCAACCGTACGATCATTGAACGAGGGGTCGATCTGAAGGACTTGGCGTGTCTTCCGATATCTTCGGGTTGGTACGGAGAGAAAGTAGAGGCGAACAGGAGGTTGATTAAGGTGCAGTGCTACTCCATGAAGGACACCGTGAACTTTTACATGCGACCAATCGAAGGTTTGACCGTACTACTCGACATAGACACGAAGGAAGTGGTGGAAATTACGGATAAGGGCAAGAACATACCGATAGCAAAGGCCGCCAACACAGACTATAGATATTCAGCACAGGGGTTGCACCGACAAATGAAGCTGGTAAATCCAATATCATTAGAGCAACCTGAAGGTCCAAGTTTTGTGATAGAAGATGGGCATTTGGTTAAATGGGCAAACTGGGAATTTCACCTGAAATCCGACCCGAGAGCTGGGGTGATTGTTTCTCAGGCCCGGGTGAGGGACCCGGAAAGTGGGGAGATGAGGAATGTGATGTATAAAGGGTTTTCGAGTGAATTGTTTGTGCCATATATGGACCCCACTGATGCATGGTATTTTAAGACGTATATGGATGCGGGTGAGTACGGGTTCGGGTTGCAGGCCATGCCTCTTGACCCGCTTAATGATTGTCCACGGAACGCCTATTATATGGATGGTGTGTTTGCGGCTGCTGATGGAACGCCATACATTCGATCAAACATGATTTGCGTGTTTGAGAGGTACGCCGGTGATATTGGTTGGCGGCACGCGGAGAGTCCGATCACCGGGATGAAGGTAAGGTTATACGAATTGTGATAATATTCTTGCACATAAATGGTAACCAGTAAATTTTGACAGTGGTGTATCATTGATTTAATCGGGATAAAATTTAATTTTCACTTACTTACTTTTTCAGAACTCTCTCATTAATAAATTAGTTTTTTTTTTTTTTTTTTAATAAGCGGATGTGATTGTTCCGTTGACTTTGCTACTAAATTTTGATAAGCAATGGTACTTCTAGAACACCAAAAAGTCTCTCTCTACCAAGTGACATAAAATAAGTTGGAGGTATCTTATTGTTGGTTTTGTCAAATTTCTTTTGGCAGATTACAGAAGTAAGGCCAAAGGTGACTTTAGTGGTTAGAATGGCAGCATCAGTTGCTAATTATGATTATATTGTTGACTGGGAGTTTCAAACAGATGGTCTAATCAGAATTAAGGTATGTGAATTAATTAAGTTGAATGAATGAAGTGATATAGTTATTTTAATTGAAAATGGTTAATGTTATAGTGAACTTTATCTTTGATTTTGGATGGATCTAATTTGAAGGCAGATCAAGTTCTGTTTGTTGGTACAAATGGACTTTCCGAATTCTGATGCTAATTTCAGAATTTTTAATCACAGGTTGGATTAAGTGGGATTTTGATGGTGAAAGGCACACCCTATGAGAATATGAACCAAATTTCCGAGAAAGAAAATGAAGAACTATTTGGTACCCTTTTGTCAGAAAATATTATAGGTGTAATCCATGACCATTATGTCACATTCTACCTTGATATGGACATTGATGGCTCTGATAATTCCTTCGTAAAGGTAAATATCAAGAGGCAAGAAACCTCACCTGGAGAGTCACCAAGAAAGAGTTACTTGAAAGCTGTAAGAAATGTTGCTAAAACAGAGAAAGATGCACAAATTAAGCTTAAACTCTACGACCCTGCTGAATTTCATGTGATCAATCCGACTAAAAAGACCCGCCTGGGGAACCCTTTTGGGTATAAGGTGGTTGCTGGTGGCACTGCTGCTAGCTTGCTTGATCATGAAGATCCACCTCAAAAGCGCGGTGCATTTACAAATAATCAGATATGGGTGACTCCGTATAATGAGAGCGAGCAATGGGCAGGTGGGTTGCTTGTTTACCAGAGTAAAGGTGAAGATACTCTTGCAGTTTGGTCTGACAGGTGAGAGAGCTAATGATTTTTTTTTTCCTTTTTCAATTGAATGTTGTAATCATTGAAGATGAAGCTGCATTTAAATTTGAGTAATTGTGAAAATTTTGCGTTTTGTAGGGATCGATCGATTGAGAATGAGGACATTGTGCTGTGGTACACACTTGGGTTCCATCACATACCATGCCAGGAAGATTTTCCGATTATGCCTACAGTGTCATCAAGCTTTGATTTGAAGCCAGTGAATTTCTTTGAGAGCAATCCCATTCTTAGGATCCCACCAAATGTTGAGAAGGATCTTCCTGTTTGCAAGGCAGCTGCTTCAGCATGAAGATTAATTCTGTCTCGGTTGTACAATTTGCAAAGTGGATTATGACAGAGTAGAAGCTTTGTCGATGTTTATAATGGCAACAATAAAACCAATATCAGGATCTTAATGGTGATCTAAGTGTATGAACACCATATCCGTGCACCTACAATGTTCAATTTGATTGATAAACTGCAATATCATTGCTTGGGTATCAATATGTACGTGTACTTTTAAGTAATTGAATATTTTTAATTCATATGAAGTTTATGAAGTATTGAAGTTGAGCTACCTGATAACTAGAACACCTTAAGGGGATTTCCAATGTTTAAAAAAAAAAAAAATTTGATTGACTGTGCTAGTTCGATTAATCGCTACATAAACTCTTGATGTAATTGGTGTTCTCAACTTATTTGAAGTTAGTTTGGCAGTCTCAAGTAACACTAATTAAATAAAGATTATTGAAGAGTAAACAAACAACTTACTCGATAACGCAAATACCTCAGTGTAATGTCCTACTGCATGCATGGTGTCATCCTCAATTATTTTTGGAGTCATTTTTTACTTTCGGTGGTGATTACCACCTTTGAAATAAAAGTCAAAGAAATTTTCGATGGATTACTATTCACTTGTTGAAATTGTGAGTCTAAGTTTTGCTATACATACAAAGTCCATTTGTGAGCTTTAGGCATCCCAAACAAGTAAGCTTCATGTAAAGAGAGTTTCGAGAGTGTAAAGTGAGTGAGGTTTTTTTATAAAGTTGAAACTCTTGTAAATCATATTCATATAGTAATAGAATTCGGTCTTTCCTCATAAACACTCTTCAGTAATTAGAGAATCACAACAAGTGATATCATGAATTTTGATTATACATTGGGGTTGTAAAACTGAAGAACGGTACTCGGTTCGGAAAATTCGAGTTTCGGGATAGTTATCAAAAATCAGTTTTGATCATATCATCAGCGTTTTCACGTCTAGATAAGCACAATGGAATTTTTTGGTGACCAAACGGAGGCCGGAACAGCCCACACGTGCCAGATAGTAGCCAACCTACGCACCCGACGAGCATCCCGCGCAGTTGAAGGTTGAAGACGACCACGTCAGCGCCACATCAGCCGTCAGCGCCACGTCAGCACAGAGTCAACAACCACGTCATCGCCACATCATCAATCACGTTACATGCCACGTCATTATTCGGTGCCACTTTGCCACGTAAACATATATGGTAAATTTCATTAAGCCCCCTGAAGTCTCTGAAATTTATATTTTAGCCCCAGAAGTTTTAGAAAATTACAAATCGACCTATGGGTCAGATTTGGACCAACGAAGAGTCAAATCCATCATTTTCGATCATTTTGGACGTAACAGTGACCTCCGATTTGTGAAAATAAACCCCGATTTTATCCTATTTTCATTTTAAACTTTAAACTTAAAAAAATTGAAATGGAATATTCATATTCTGGTGCAATGATCAAGCTGATAGCAACCAATTACTCCTTCTGGAGGTCTCGAATGATAGATTATTTGCACTGTAAAGATCTGTTTGATATAATCGAGGTGAAATGAGTAAGACCAGATTCTGTCAAAGAGATTGACTGAAATAAACTCAACAACAGAACTCTAGGTTAGATTAGGTAGTAGATCGACCACAATGTCTTCCACCATATAACACAAGATATAGATGCTTACGAAATATGAATGAAGCTGGAAGACATGTACCAGGCCAAGAAAGTTCGAGATAGAGCCTTAATAATGAGGAGTTTGGTGAACTTGAAGTTAAAAAGTGAAACTTAAATAACAGAACACACCAATGAGTTCCAGAGCTTAGTGAACCAGTTGTCTACAGTAGACATGCAACAAGGAGATGATGTAAAAGCCCTCCTACTGCTCAGTTCTCTTTCTGATAGTTGGGAGACATTGGTGGTTACTCTCAGTAATTCGGCTCCGGAGGCAAACTTATCATGGCTATGGTAAAAGATGCCTTGTCAAATGAGGATGTAAGAAGAAAAAAACGTGGGCACATATCAGACACAAGCCCTCGTAACGGAGAATCGAATAAGACAACGAGATAAAATTGAGGTAGAGGGAGGGATTGAAGAAAAAGTAGAGGTAAATCCACAGATAGAAGAAAACCTACCTACAAGTGCTACTATTGTGGCATAGAAGACCACTTAAAAAAGAATTTCTGAAAGCTACAAAGAGAGCAGGGTCAAGGCAATTCCCATTCGAAGAACAACGATGCAGAGACATTAGTAGTTGTCTCAAGAGATGTAGTGACACACTCACATAGTGGTTTTTTACTCCCAATTATAAGAGTGTCAAAATAATAAATAACCCGGTAAGTCCGGGGTCGATCCACATAGAATAGATTTAGTGAAATAAAATAATAATTTGAGTGAAAATAAAAATATCGATATATTTGAAATGATTGATAATTTTTAAATTGGATTGTAACAATAAAATAAATATTGGGATTAGGAGATTCACTTTTAATATTTCAAATTTAGAAATCTTACTTTGTATAATATATAAATTGTCATTATTACTCAGTTAATTTATTTAAGGAATTAGTTATGCCAAAACATATAAAACCAGCCATAAAGACGGTGATAACATTTGTCTATAATAAGTTCAGTTAGGTACTCAATTATGCTAAATAAATAAAACCAGCCATATAGTTTCCTCAACTGTAGTGTTTTAATACTACATATAGACTTTTTTTTGAGGAATTGAGGACAAGGCCAATTTTAGGCTAAAATGGATTACTGTTGAGTGAGGAAAATTGAGGAAATAGCGTATTTTGAGTGAGGAAAGGTGAGGAAATTGGTTTTCTTAAATAGGGGCAAAAAAAGCTATAATATTACTTTTTTGGCCCGCGACCGAACGAAGTGAGAGAGCATTTTGGAAAGGGTTTTTTAGTACTTCTCAATACGCATTATTAGTAGACACGTGGCGTGGTGTAGTGGTGCTACCATTTTGGAGGGAAATTGTATTTTGAATGTTTCAATAAAGTGGAATATTCCCTGCGCCAGCCTGTGTGTACTCCTTGTTGAGCAAGTCATTATTTTTCTATATAAAGTGACTGATGGGATGAGATTTGGGGTTGTCATATCGATATATTTTTTGAATTTCTGGATATCACATATGAAAGTAATAAACAATATCTTTTGATAGGTTTGGCATACAATGGTATATTGCTTAGAAGAATATTCCGAGACTTACGGGCAGTTAATTCAAATGTGTGTAGATCAGTTTTTGACATTGCAAATCAGAGAGTGGGAGCGTACGTGTCATTTAGTACCAGAGAGGTTTGTTCTAGAGTTCGAGAAGGAAGAGAATTTGATAAGGCAATTAAGAAGATTGACCAGAAAGGTTAGTAGGGGTAAGAAAGAATTTAGATCAGTACGAGTTAAATCAGTAGAATAGTTTATCAAGGATGGTAGGCGCTGGAAGTAGCCAGTATCGAAGCCCTGTAGCGTATCGCAGAAAGACGCCTCAGGGATCTAGTGGTTATAAACGCACATATAGAATTTATGGGTCATATCGTCCTACACGTTTCACTTACGCACGTAGACGATATGTTCAGATTATTCCTCGATATATTAAAAGGAATAGAGGTGGGCCACGAAAATTACAGTTATATGACGAACAATTGAGAGATGTTGTGTTTACTAATAGTAGTGTGTCTAGGTTAATAAATGGTATTGAATTGGGTAATAAAAAGTGTGATCGTCAGTTAGATAAGATTGTTGTTAAAGGTATCAGGTTAATTGGTAATGTTCAGTTAGGATCTGATGCTAAGGAGGACCATATTGTGCATCATGTTATTTTTTATTGTTAGTGATAATGCACCTGTGGACACCGTACCCTTTTCAGACAAGATATTTATTGATGTTGGTGAAGGAAATCCAGAGACTTGGATTGTTGATCCTGAACAATGGGATCGTTTTAGGATATTGAAAAAGTTGAAGTTTAGATTAAGTGGTGCTATTGATAATGAACGAGTTAGACATGGGTTAAGCACAATTGACCATTTTGTACCAGTTAGTGTGTGGACCAATTACAAAGATACGTTGTTTGGGAATGTTGGTAGTATTCAGAAGGGTGCCATATATTTAATTACAGCTATTGTTTGTGGTAAAGCGTGTAAATATACTTTGAGAAGTCAGATGTACTTTAAAACAATTTAATGACAATGTTATTTATTATATTGTGAGACAGTTTAGCAGTGTTCATTTCTTTCACATCCTACAATGGAATGATTTTTTTTTTAATTGTTTAGGTTAATGGACGTAGACGATATAAAAACTGGTGTTGTTGAGGGGGGGTTACTCGAGTGATTACAGTTCTATAGAACTTGCATTACCTAATTTATTCGCACAATTGAAATTGAGATATGGTAACCAGAGTATTAAAGTTGATAAGATTATGATAAAATATTCACCGTTGTGCGCTCCTAATGCCTGTGAGATGGTGAAGGTAAATATTTACGATCGTCGTTTGGATGGGAATGATTCCCTACAAGCGTATTTCATTTTCCCAGTTGGCTGTCAGTGTGAGTTGATTTAAACGGTAACAAAGTTTGTCAATAATTATTCCAGATTTAAATTAAATATTATTCTTTAAATTATAATTAATATGTTATAATATAAATAAGATTAATCTATATTCTTATATTAAGAGCTGCACCATTTACCACACCAGAATGAAATTAACTACTCATTATTTGAATAAAAACACACATAATTTTATTAATGAAAGAAAAGAAATTACAAGAAAGCTTTAAAAAATTAAAACACATAAGAGCTGGAATTCCACAAATTTTCAGAGAAAAATATGAACTCTCAGGCCGAATAAATGAGGTGCAGAACACCTATTCACATCCAATTGCAAGCTGCAATTGTTGACAATTGCAAATTGCAATTGTCAACAATTTCAGGTGGATGGGGCTTCCACCGAAAGGTGGATATCAACCCTCAATCATAATTTAATTTAAATTAATATGTAACACACTTTAGATTTTTTGTCAATTTCGGTCTTGAAAACCTCAGAACTAGAAAATATTATAAACAGTAAAGTTTTAGATATTTGAGTCTTCTTTCATTTGGAACTATAATCGCCTCAATCCGATATCGGAGTAAACAGTTATGACCAAAATATGAAAATTGCGCAAAGTTGGAATTTCCGAAAGTGTACACTGTTAGAAGGCCTTTTTAAGTTTCTGGCCTCCAAAATCCAAATGTCACGTCCAATTTTCTAGTTATGCATCCAAAATATTATTTCACCTACATAAGAAATAAAAATCATAATAAAAATATATAAAATCTAAATTATTATTTCACAAATGTGTTAAATTAAGGGGATTGATAAAACTGTAAGTGTAAAATGATTAATTTTTCTTTTAATAAATGTGTACTTTTTAATATTTATCACACCTCCCAATCATCTTATTGCTAGTCCCTAGTAATTTAAGCAAAAACTTTTTTAAAAAAAATTCTTATCCAAGTGAGTAATTATTTTCTTTCTTTCTAAATTATCAAATAAGTAAATTCTCCTGTACTTTTTACCCGTCTTCCATTCACACATAAAATAAAGTATCAATTAATTCATTGTACCCACAATATTCATAGGTCTTGTTGAAAAGAGAGTAATATTTTTTTCATAAAATATTACAGTTCAAAACATAGGCAATTAGAGTTTATTTATAAATACAAAATAGTTTCTTTCTTTCTTTCTTTCTTTCTTTCTTATTTTATTTATTTTTTTAATTTTTGTTAAATACATCTTCAATTCTTGTAACGATTTTTGAGTAAGTGATTCCCAAACCAGTTGGTTTTATGGTATTAGGTGTTAAGACACCCCTATAGACTTAATTGCTCAGATCTCAGACGTTAAAAAAAAGAAGTGTCTGATTTCCTTAAATTTTCTCTTTAACTAATGAAACAAGTTTTGGACCAATGACTCCAAGACCAGTTAGCCTTAGGGCACTAAGTGTTAAAACAACCACACAGACTTAATTGCACGAGTTAGAGAGGCTATGAAATTGAATTTATTCAAGCACATTTTTTATAAACTCAAGTTCTATCATTTTACGCGAACAATCACTGCTTATTGAGGCAATTTGTCTGGTTACTAAGTAAAAGCTTGATTATCATTATTATTATCATTTTTTAAAACTAACTCAAGCTCTACTGTTTTACGCGAACAATCACTACTTTCTGAGGCAAGATGTTCGGTTACTAATTAAAAGCTTGGTTAGTTTTTTTGAATAAAAATATAAATTTCACTGTCTTTAGGTGTTACCTACAACAAACTAAAGAACTGATTTTTATAAAATTTTCATTTACAACCCACGATCATATGTTACTGTGTATGTTGATAATACCCGTTAAATGAGCATATGAAGATGAAATTTAATCAATATTATGGAGAATTCACAAATTTAAATGATTCAAAAAGAAAGGAACAAAAATAACTTGTTATGAATGTTGCGAGATTATCGTATCTCAAGTATACGGTGTCAAGTTTAGTAAAAGATAAGTAAAGAGTGTTGAACCCACATAGATTGTAATGAAATTCTCACTAAGTACTATAATTGATAAACTTAACTTTATTTAGAAATAATTTAAAATAAACTAATATTAAAACTAAAAACGATATCAAAACGTCTAATTAAGATAATCCAAGAAAAGAGAGATTCTAGAGTCTGATTTCACCTAGCTATCCCCTATGTATTTGTCATGCCATTCAATTCTTATTTAGTTGCATTGTTTATAATTCAAGAATCCTAAGTCATTCTAACTCTCTCTCCCGAGTGCCAAGTGAATATATTATAAATTACAGAGTTTGATATCCCTATAAAAATCTAGTAAATAACAATTCACTAGGTTCTATGATTATGTGTTACCGACTTCAAAGGAATTATATATTCTCCCGAACTTTATAAAATTCCTAAGTTATATTCTATAGATCCTATTCAAAATCCCTCTCCCGAGTGATAGATTCTAAACATGCATCATCTCAATTTGTGGCCAACAAACTAGGAGCATTAAACACAAGGGAATATCAATAAACTAAATCAAAACATTATAATAATCAAATTGGCAAACAATACATAGGTTCAAGCATAGGCTACATCATCATCTAGAATAATGGAGTTAGTTAATGACTAAAGATAATAACAATGAAAATAGGGTCATGAATCTAATAGAAATCATTAGAGTTTAAATAAAGAAACTAGAAGATTAAACCCGAATCAAATCTCTTCGTCTCCTCTTGTCGCTCTTCAATCTTTCTCTTGGATCTCTCTAAAATATATTTTGAACTCCTTAGTTATGTATTAGTCTCCCCTTTTATGGGGAAGTCTTGGAGTCCTTATGTATGTAGAATACGACTTTATTTAGTTTCTGGACTTATGCCGTAGCATCGCGCCGCCCAACTCTCGGGAATAATGTATGTGACATCCTATTGGGGCGTTGCGACGCCAAAAGTGGTGTCACAACGCCACCCCATTTTCAGGATTAGTGTGTCTGCGTATTTTAACCTTCCGCGTGCTTCAGGTGCGTCCGTAAGGTCCCAAAACACATACAATTACCTCAAGATCCATGTTCCAATACTTTCTACTAATAAAACATAAAAGAAACTATAAAATACATTAAATGGCACGAAACCTAACAAAATAGTAAGCTAAGAATGCCTGAATAAGTGAGTATAAACCGCACTTATCAAACACCCCCAAACATAAGATTTGCTAGTCTCGAGCAAAAGACTAAATACAAATCAACAAACAAAAATAATAATATTAACTATGCCACTTTCTTAGGGATCACGATTGCATTTAGCGTATGCAACAAGCCTTTAAACCCATAGGCAGCTCTAGTGGACGAGTTATAGTCTCGTGAGGGCTTACAGTAATGACACCCACAAACGTCATTCACACACATTCAATCATGCAAAAATAGTAAAGCAAACAAATTGATCCTGATAGTTACGCATAATATTGTCCTCAAAGAATGTCTACCAATGAAATCAGAGAACCTTCTAAGTACTCAATGCAACTTAAATCTAAGTTCTTGAATAAAGTATCTAAGCCAGACTCACAGTGTATGTGTGTGTAAGAGTTCGGTCACAGCTCGACTCATAAGTAAGCCAACTCGATGATTTCGTCTTAAAAGTTGGGATCCGATGGGTCAAACCAACCTAGATATCTCAAAAGTATTCTGTAATTGTTTTTCTTTGCTCAATATGGTATGATTTTTTTTCTTATTTTTCCTTTTTCATTTCATCATTTCATTTTTCAACACACGTACCATTTAAGGTAGCATTTCTCTCATGGTGGTCCTAACACTCGCCCATGAATAGCTTCACGCTTATCAGTTATATGTGGTTTAACATTTTTTTTTTCAAATTTTTTTCCTTTCTTTTTTTTATTTTTAACCATACCATATATCATAACACTAGCATATTGAGATAAGCAAACGGTCATTCATCGGCATAAAATTTCTTTAACTAGTCACTTGTCAACTACCTAGGTATTACTGCTAAAAACCTATTTTAACTACTTACGAGTCTAATCTAGACACCTACTCAAGACATCAGATAAAAATCAATTGGTAACTTATCATTTCTAAGATTTCATCTAAAACAAACAAAAGTCATCATTTGGACTTATGTTTTACTATGTAGGACTCAATATATATATATATAATAACAAGTACTATCACTATATGCACACATACCCAAACTTAAAACTTGCATTGTCCTCAATTTAATATAAACATAAGGAAATAAGAGTTAAGAACAACATTACCGTGCATGGAGTTGATCAGACTCCTATTGGTCAGAATTTGGTTGCGCGAGCTTTGTCTGTTGCTCTAATACTACATAAATACACATGCAAACTAATAAACAATCAAATAACACACAATAAAATAAAACTAAAGTAAAGAAAATAAAAATAAACAAATGCAAGGGTTGTCTCCCCGCCAGCGCTAATTTTAACGTCTTCAGCTAGACGCAACTACCCAAATGGTCATGGTGGCTTCAATGTATCAGACCAGACAGTTTCATCTGCCTTCTTCTTTGGTATCCACCGGTTGTTATGACATGAAAAAGACACTTGGCATGTTGTGTAATTTATCCATGGATGGTCCCCAGGGTCTACTGATGGTTCAAATTTTGGACTGTACATGCGACAAATTTGGTTCGACCACCTTTTGAGCTTTCCATGGATCATCTTCAAGTGAGCTATGACTCTTGATTTCCTATTTTTCGGCGCTTTGGGAGTGGTTTCAGGTTCTAGCTGCAGAGGATCTTCTTTGAATGGCTGCACTATGCTCTTTGGCTACTTGAATATTGGTTCACCTTGTGTGTTGGCTCGAATACATGGAGACAGACCTAACACATGGTCATTGTCTACTGTAGCTTTCTTATGTACAGTGTCCATCCTGCTACATTCTTCATCACCCTGAGGACTCGACATGGCTCGGAAAACACTGAAGGTGACTTCTTCATCTTGAACTCTCATTTTCAGTTCACTTTTTTGCACATCAATGATCGATATGCCTGTTTCCAAGAAAGGTCTCTCAAGGATGATTGAGACATCATGATCCTCTTCCATATCTATGATAAGGAAGTCAACAAGAAAATAGAACTTATCAACTTTAACAAAACATCCTCTACTATTCTTCTCAGGTAGGTGAGAGATATATCTGCTAGCTACAATGTGACAGTGGTTGGCTTTGCCTCACATATGCCCAACTGTTTGTAGATAAATAACGACATGAGATTGATACTTCCCCCAATTGCATAGTGCCTTACCAAAATATCGATTTCCAATAGTACATGATATAGTAAAGTTGCCAGGATCCTTCAGCTTCAGAGTGAGTTTCTTCTGTATAATGACATTACACTCTTTTGTGAGTGCTACTGTTTCAAAATCAGCCAGTTTCATTTTCTTGGACATTATCTCCTTCATAAACTTCACATAATTAGGCATATGTCCTAATGCGTTGCGAAGAGGATGTTTATTTGGATCTTCTTGAAGATGTCTAGGAATTTAGCGAATTGAGCATCCGATTTATTCTTTTGAAAGCGCTGAGGGTATGGTAAAGATGGCTTCGGGATGAGAGGTGACTTATGTTGGGGTATACGCAGCGGAAGGCGAGCAGTGAAGGCAAAAATAGTTTTTTAAATATTTTAAAATTTTCGAGCGAATTAATTAATATCAAATATTATTAATTCACTGAAATTAGTTTAAATATATTATTTATAATAATTAATAACATAATATATTTTGTTACACGATGAATTATTTTACGAAAATATTTTTCGATAAATACTACGCGTAATAGGCAAACGGTCAAACCGGTTGACCAACCATCGATTCGGGTTGACCGGTCACATTGGCAATGTCCGGTCAGCCCTTGGGCAGCCCAAACAGTGACTTGTTCATAGTTTGCACAATCGTGACACGGTGAGCCCATTTCAACGCGAATTTCACTGTTTTCTTACGTTTCTCCCCGAACTATTTTTGAAATTTATCCACCACCAATACATATCCAAAATCATCCAAATAATATATTTTTACATGAAAAATATTTCCATAATTATTTTTGTCCAATTTTCATGGCAAAATTCAGTTTATTCACAAAATTAATCCAATTAATTTACACCAAAATTAATCACCACAATACAAAGCCTCAAGAACAATTCTAGGCAATATTTGAGTGGCAACATCACTCTAGAATGAAAATTTTAATTTTGAGATTAATTCACTAATTAATCTACAACACATTTTAATAAAGAAAACTATTAAGGTTAAATAAACTATCAACACCAAGTTTTGTTTCAAACATATATCCAAGATTATATATATATATATATATATATATATATCCCATACATATTTACATACTTGAGAAACAAAATTAAGAAAATAGAATTAGAAACTCAAGATTACCTTAAAATTAACTTCTAATTTCTTCAATTTTCCTTTCCTTGGAGTTGATCAATTCATTATAAACCCTATATATATATATATATATATATACTTGAGAAACAAAATTAGGAAAATAGAAATTAGAAACTCAAGATTACCTTAAAATCAAGTTCTAATTTCTTCAATTTTCCTTTCTTGGAGTTGATCAATTCATTATAATCGCTATATATATATCCCATACATATTTACATACTTGAGAAACAAAATTAGGAAAATAGAAATTAGAAACTCAAGATTACCTTAAAATCAAGTTCTAATTTCTTCAATTTTCATTTCCTTGGAGTTGATCAATTCATTATAAACCCTAACCCATTTTTTATTTTGTTTCTCACCTCATGAGAATGGCTAAAGCTTCACAAAATGGAACAAATTCCATTTATATATTATTTTCCTTTTTGGCCAAAAAAAAGCATTTTTTCGCCAAAAAAATAACAATTATTTTGGTTAAGAATTTGACATCTCATGATCTTATTTGTTAAAAAATATTATTTTGATATTTTTTGTTAATTAAAAACATGTGTCAAAACACATGGAATAACCAATTAAAATTGGCCAAATAATAATAATATCCCTAATAATATTTTTATCCAAAAATTAATTAATTAACAAATTAATTAATCCATTTTATTTAATTAACAAAAAGACAAAATAAAAATATGGAAAAAGATTCCAAGAATATTCTTCCAATTTATTATTATTAATAATTAATTAATAATTAATCAATCAATAATAATAAAAAAGTGTCAAAATCTAATTGGTCAATAATATGTATCTAACCAAAATTATGTATCGTATACAAATACACAGTATTTAATACACATGTGTAAATTATGAATAATCCAATTTATCCATAGTTAATTTCCCAAGGGCTCAACGAGTACACTTTATATTGTGAGAATCTATAGGTTCAAGTTTATATGTCACGGAAACTATTTTCATATCCGTAATTTGTCCACTCATAAATTATGATGACCATAGATAATCAAGTTGAACCATCTAAGTCGAAGTCATTGCATATATATAATCCCTCTGTCATAGGTTATCCGAATTGTTCCGGAGATATATATTAAACGTCAAATCTCCGCTATGAACAATTCATGTGTCGCGACATATTTATAATTCTTAAATAAAAATTCGGAACTCATTTCCATATCATACATCGGCCAAGGATTTCAAAGAATCATAAATTCGATATCTAAAACCCGTACATGGGATGGACAGATCCTCTCTGGATACATCACAAGATATCGTGAGTATTAGTCCATACCCAACGAACAGACGGAGGTCTAATCTTAAAAGATCGTTGACGTGACTGCCATCAAAGTATGGATGATATCTCACGTATCCACAGTGGTATCACAAGTCAAATGAGCTAATATGTTATTCGACTCGTAAAGATTCCCATTGAAGTTTGTGCACCATCTTTCAGGAATCTTCGAATGAGTCGTTCAATATTTATCCAATAAATACCTACGTGTCTATATGAGTCTCTCAAGACTCATGGTTTACTGAGACAAACCATTATAACAATATTTATATACGACACATATCGGTCTCACGGGTTTACTAACCGACCAGGTATGTAAACCTGGACTAGAATAATTTTAAGAATGAATTGTATTTTGATATTTCTCAGTAACAATTGCAGCGCTTTTGCAATTACGTCACAACTATTCATTTTAAGGTCTTTTACGTCTTCACCATATAATATAATATATTGATGGAAATTACTTAATTTTAATAATAATAAAAAATATAAATGTACATCGTATTTATAATAAATACAATAAAATTTGGCGCGCCGAGCACCAACTCCAATATTTTCTTCCACTTGCTCTAGTGCCAAATTTGATGGTATCTAATACCCATAGCCTTTACATGTCTACCATATAGTCTCGGAGGCAAGGCCTTTGTAAGCGGGTCTCCTATATTGTCCTCTCCAGGTAACTTGCATATGGCAACATCTCCTCGAGCGATAATCTCACGAATAATGTGGTACTTTCGCTCCACATGTTTCGAATTCCGATGCGCTCTAGGTTTTTTGCCTGTGCAACGGCACCACTATTATCATAGAACAATGAGATTGAATCCTCGATGCTTAGGACAACTCCCAATTCTGTGATAAATTTTCTAATCCATACAGCCTCCTTTGCAGCATCTAATGCCGTAATATATTCCGCCTCAGTGGTGGAATCAGTTGTTGATCCTTGTTTGGATCACTTCCAACAAACTGCAGCATATTAAGAGTAAATACAAAACCTGAGGTAGACTTTCTATCATAAGGATCTCATGAAAGTAAGAATATGTATATCCTCTTATCTGTAAATCACATTCTCCATAAATAAGAAACTTATCTTTAGTACCTTTCATATACTTTAGGGTTATGTTTAACGGTCATCCAATGGTCGTTACTTGGATTTGACTGATATCTGCTAGTAATGCTTACTGTATGACTAATATCAGATCTCGTACATAACATGGCATACATGATGCTTCCTAAGCATGATACATAAGGTTGACTAAACATTCTAGCCTTTTCATCTTCCGTTTGAGGACACATATTCTTCGAAAGATGAATGTCATGTCGGAAAGGTATATTAGTAATTTTACAATTGCTAAAGTTATACTTTTGTAGGATCTTATATATGTACGAAGATTGGGATAACCCAATCAGCTTCCTTTCTCTATCTCTATAGAGTTTTATACCAAGTATGTAGGAAGCTTCACCCAAGTCTTTCATGGAAAAGTTTTTACAGAGGTATGCTTTAAACACCTGCATCATTCCAAGATCATTTCTAATTATCAAGATTTCATCAACATAAAGCACCAAGGAACACTATCATACTCCCACTAACCTTCTTATAAACACAAGGTTCTTCTTCGTTTTTGAGAAAATCAGACAATCTGATTAGCTCATCAAAACAAAGATTTCAACTCCGCGAAACTTGTTTAAGTCCATAAATGGACTTTAAGCTTATATACCATGCTAGAATTTTGGCTAGAGACAAAACTCTCCGGCTGTTCTATATAGATTTCTTCATCAAAAATCCATTAAGAAAAATTGTTTTGACATCCATTTTCCAATATCATAATCATGGTAAGTAGCGATAGCCAAAAAAATCCTAATAGACTTTAGCATCGCTACTGGTGAAAAGGTCTCGTCATAGTCCACACATGGTCTTTGAGTATAACCTTTAGCAACCAGTCGGTCTTTGAAGGTTTCAACCTTCCCATCAGGCCCACGCTTCCTCTTGTAAAACCATTTACAACCTATGGGAATAATTCCCTCAGGAAGTGGAACCAAATCTCATACTCAATTCTGATGCATATAGTCGATTTCAGAATTCATGGCTTCATGCCATGTAGCGGAATCAATGTCTAACATTGCTTCTCTATACGTCTACAGACCAGTCTCCTCAACGAGGAACACATAGAGACTCTTGTCTTGTATCAAATACTAGCGCTCATGAGGTATTGATATCCTAAAAGACCTACGGAGAGTGGAATTAGAAGGTTCTGCTTCTATATGAACGTGTGATTCCTCTATTGGTCTGTCTTCTATAGGTTGGACTTCGTCAAGCTCAACCTTCCTATGATTACCACCTTCTGCCAAAAATTCTTCCTCAAGAAATTTGGAAAAATAAGCTACGAACATAATTCTATGCTCGGGTTCATAGAATTGATATCCTTTGGAATTCGATGGATATCCAACAAACCTAACTTTTCGCCTCGAGGCAAAAGTTTATCATGCTGCGCATCGCCTTGATATATGCAGGACAACCCCAAACCCTAACATAATTAAGGTTCAGTTTCTTACCAACCCATATCTCATATGGAGTAGTAGGAACAACTTTAGAAAGAACCATATTCAGTAGATGTGCAGCAGTAAGAAGAGATACCTCCACAAAAAGTAAGGTAGATCTGTAAAACTCAACATGGATCAAACTATATCCAATAAAGTTTGATTTCTCATTTCAGATACTCCATTGTACTATGGATTACCCGGATGAGTGTATTGAGCGAGAATCCCATTTTCTTTAAGATATTTCGTTTATTCACTACTCATATATTCACATTCTCGATCTAATCGTAGGCATTTAATGAACTTACTAGTTTGTTTTTCTACTTCGTTTCGAAATTCTTTGAACTTATCAAAGGTTTTCGATTTATGCTTCATCAAGTAAACATACCGTGACAGATTATCGGTAAATGTTACGAAGTAAGAAAAATCACTATGATCAGTGTGACTTATAGGACAACATACATCACTATATACGAGTCCAATAAGTCAGTGGCCTATGTGTGACACTAGTAAATGAGGCTTTGGTCATTTTACCTTGAATATAAGATTCACAAGTGTAACGACCGGTAATTTAGTTACTATTACGTTGTAGTACTCTAGTGTCGTTGGACAAAGATAATATAAAATAAATTATTCTGGACTCAAATATGTTCGTAGAATGACTTTGGGGATGATCAGAAAATTTCTTGAAGTCCCGGGACGGGACTGTACCGTGTTTCCTTTACACTACCCACAGTATTTAGGGTGTAACTTTATCGTACGAACTCCGATTTTTATGAATTTTATATCATAGGAAAGATGAGACCGAGACCTACAACTTCCACGTTAAACATTTTCCCAAATTCGGATCAGAACAAGGTCAAAAACATAAGTCAAAATCTGGATGAATAGTAATTTCGGGGTCAAAATGGAAAAGTCTCAAATTTCTTCATCTTCCTACATTCTTCTACAAACTTTCTTAATATCATTTGGGTCCACTATATATGGGACTACTATTCACCATTTTACAAGAATTGAAACGAAAATGGAGAGAAAAAGAATGAGAAGCCCGAGAGAAAGGAAGGAAGAAGAGAAAAGGAGAAGAAGAAGAAGAGAAAAAGGAGAAGGATAGGAAGAGAAAAGAAGAAAGGAAGAAGAAAAGGGAAGCAAGCTAGCAACAATAGGGGGCTTAGATGATGAAGAAAACCAAGAAGAAAAAGGTAAGAAACCCAAAACCCAAATTTTAAATAAGTTACAATTTGATTGATTGGAAGATTGTGGTGAATTGGTGACTTGAATTAATGGAGTTTTGTAAGTTTTGTGTTGGTAAAATAGGTGTTTGGGTAGTTTTGGATTTGCTAATTAAGTAGATTGAATTTGTAAGAATGATGAAATTTGATGATGTTTAAGTATTGGGAATTTGTTGTAATGATAAACTAAATGTTATATTAGCTTGTAGATGATTTTTCGATATTAGTAAGTGAGTTGTGATGATGATTGAAATAATTGTTGAATGATTAAATACATGGATTGAAAGATAATAAATTTTGGGTTTGAATCTTGATGGATATATTGATAAGCTTAAAGTTGGGTATTGATGAATTGATGATTTGAATGATGTTGTATTGGATGTTATATGATGTTTGGAGTGATGATTTTGGTAAGGGAAATGGGTGTTTGGATGATTTTAGTTTGATATTCAAGTTTGTTGATTATGTAAGAATGATGGAATTTGATGATGTTGGATGTTAAGAATAAATAAAATGGTAGATTTAAGGTTATATTAGCTTGGGGGTTGTTGGATTGATAGGATTAGAGAAAGAAGGCGAAATAAGAAAGTTACATGGCGATGTTGGTTTATGATGTTTTCCGGACAAGCTGTGAAGAATTACTTATAAGTTACGTTTCTGATGTCCGATGGATGAAGCGTAATTTATCGATAAAAAAGACATATAAGGTAGTAACATATCCAAAATTAGAATTTTTGGACTTAATATGAGACCGGGACCGAATTTTTTAAGTTAGGCTATCTGCTGCCCCTGTGCCCAGTTTTTCCAGCCGCACAACCCCCGAACTTCAGTCCATAACTTGAGTTCGAAGAATCGAAACTACGATCCGTAAAAGCCAAAATAAATTGGACACATAAACGAGTATTCATTTAAAATTTTAACCCAAAATTCAATGCCGATTTAGCGCACCGAATTTTCAAAGTCAGTGTTGGCGCACTGAAATTTTCTGGATAGAGGGCAGAATATGGAGTTTTGTGAAGTAGCTTGTGAAATCCTCGAACGAGCGTAATAAAATTATTAGACCACCTTAAATGTTAGTAACATAGCGAGTATGAGTTAACATGAATAATGAACAAATTTTGTTAAGAAATGATATAATTCACAACCTTGGTACTAACAAATTTTGCTAATTCTAGATTATCTCCAGGAGATACGATTCCACCACCATTGCAAGGCGTCATCAGCAAGTTCCGAACCAGTGAGTGGACACTTTCTCTTTTACTTGATTTTCATTTCGCATTTTCACATCAGACTTACATTTTACGCTTTAGGGCGTTAGAAGCTCTTCTTTTCAGTTGATTGTTATATTTAGTTCTCCTTTGAGAAAGAAAATGATTTTCAGAAAATAGTATTTGCCAGTTTTAAGATTTAAAGTATGGTTTTCATGTTTTTCGGGGCATGATGTAAAAACTCAGTACGGAATTGACGGATTTAGTGACATGTGCACATGTGGAGGACTGATGGGACGCTCTCAAATCCTCGAGCCGGGCTAGGGGACGGCGATACGTATCGCCCCTAGACCCCAGTTTTAGAGCTTGGGTGGGAGCATAGATCCGCACCCCCGGCTCCAGTTTGCGGCTTGGGGGACGATGATACGTAACGCCCCAAAACCACCAGTTTCTGAGACAGAAGTGGCGTGCTTTGGGGGACGGCGATACGTAACGCCCCAAAGTCATGGATTTGCACTGTTGGCTCCAGTTAGGCATATGGGGGACGGCGATACGTAACGTCCTCATACGTCCAGTTTTCAGACAAAGATACAGATTTTAGAAAAAAATTTCAGTTTTCAGTACAGTTTTCCGAAAGAAATTAAGAAAAAGAAAGTTTTCAGATCCATCAGTTTTATAAGAAATTCAGAATTTTAAAGCATCAACCAGTTTTCTTTTTAAAGATACTTTATGAGATTTTGGTTTTAAAAACCAAATATTTTAATAATAGTTTTCCATTTTTAGTCCACTTACTTAGATCGTATAACGATCTAACCCCATTCCAGTTTTTGTATCTTGTTGGTTACACGGAGGGCGATCTCGGGAAGACGGATACTGATACAGTCACTAGGGTTCTGAGTCCACCAGCACAAAGTCATGTAGCATAAGAGTCCAGTCAGAATTAAGTAAAGTTGCATGTTGTAGGACACAGAAATCGGCGACGCTGTTCTAGGCTCGCGGCCCGTTCGGGAGTACAGAATAGCCCGCGGGGGAACTAAACCGGAGAAATAACATGGAGTCGCCACCCGGTGTGAACCGGGAAAATGATTTAAGGCCACACTCACCCCTCGCAAGGGAAGACCTCAAACTGTTGGGTTCGGAATGGTCCATTATTTATGCCACTTGTAATGAAAGGATTTGTGCAATAATCTAACCAAGCCTAAGCAACATATATTTCCAAGGATAATCTACTCCTAAGTTCGCATGTATAAAATAAATCATCATAACGGCAAACATACGATATCACACAATAATCTCATGAACATGTTGAATCATCAAACACGAAAAATAAATAAAAACCTAAACATAAACGTAAATTGAACGCCTATTGCGAAAGAAGATAACCAAATCATGCATAGAGGAATAACGTACTAACGGCTAAATCATGCTTAAGAAACAAGTAACATCCTAATGACCCTAATCATGCTTTAAGAAACAAGTAACTACTACGACGACCTAATCATGCTTGAACACAATCTCACGAACACATCAAATAGATAAATGCGGGATACGAATAGATGACAATAGTAAAAGTGTCAATAAGGGATGATATGATTAATTACATAATGTAAGAGAAATCACCCAAGAAGCAATCATGCATGAAATGTGATGAAAAGGAATCGGTTCACTGTATTATGTGTTTGTTGTTTGTAGCGTTTGAAAATGCGTTCGAACGGTAAACAGAAGGTTCGCGTTCGTATTGCATTTGAGAACGCGTTCGAATGTGATAAGACCTGATGCATGATAAAAAAAACGCAAGCGCGTTCGAGTAGCGTTCGTAAACGCGTTCGAACGGACTGAGACAGAATGCAAACGTTCGTTGTAGCGTTCGGAAACGCGTTCGAACGAGATTACCAAAATGGCATCCGAAACGACACAAACACATGCATGGATTGAACAAATACACAATGTAGGACCTAATGTGCCCAATTGAACACATCTCACATTCAATCGAGTGCACCTCGTCCGACGCGGCAAACATCGTGGTAAAGGTAGCCTTTAGGCATTTCCCTCGAATAGAGGACCTTTAATCCACCCTAGTTAGCCCATGCGCACTAGAATGCAATGCATGCGTAAATAAAGCAATGATATGCAAATGGTAAATGGCATAATAAAAGGCGCGGCAAAACATCATGGTAAAGGTAGCCTTCAGGCGTTTCCCTCGAATAGATGACCTTTAATCCACCCTAGTTAGCCAATGCGCATTGTATTACAATGCATATAAAATAAAGACAACAAATAGGACTTCGTATACTCGATTGAACATATCTCACATTCAACCAAACATACTTCGTCCGGCTCGGCAAAACGTCGTGGCAAAGGTAGCCTTAGGCTTTTAATCCCTCGAAATGGAGGACCTTTAATCCAAATTGATTTGCCCATGCACACTATATCATCAATACATAAACAAATAACGTACATAAAGTAAAATGGCGGAATAATAAAAAAGGCGCGGCGAAGTATCGTGGTAAAGGTAGCCTTTTAGGCTTTTCTTCCCCCAAATGGAGAACCTTTAGACCAACGTAATAAGCCCATGCGCTTTACATTACAATGCATAGAAATAAAGACAACAATATAGGACTTCGTATGCTCGATTGAACATATCTCACATTCAATCAACACACTTCGTCCGGCGCGGCCAAAACGTTGTGGCAAAGGTAGCCCTTAGGCTTTTTATCCCTCAAAATGGAGGACCTTTAATCCAACTTGATTTGCCCATGCGCACTATATCAACAATACATAAACAAATAACTTACAGAAAATAAATGGCGGAATATAAAATACGGATAATAAATACACAAGATAAAATAAAGAAAAATATGTGCCGTTTACTCAAGTGGTACGTGGAGTTGTCTCTCAAGTACAGACCGCACTACCGTCCATTCGGATTCGGCTACGGAATTTACGTCTGGGTTTCCATCCGATATACCACAAGAGACGACACATTTTCCATTCATCCAATAGCCATAGCATTCATTAGTCAACGATACTCATGCACAGAAATATTAACAAAATAAAAGAAATAAGCGGAAATAAATGAAGAAGGGTGCTCTCAGGTCTAACCTCTTGAGTCGCTTGTCGGGAGTGCTTCGGGACGTCACCGGAAGGGTTGCATTTCCACTGTTTTCACTGGTTAGTTGTTTTGAGCCGCCGATTTCTCTGTTTGTTCGCTGTTTTGGACTGCAGTTTTCTGGACTGTTTTAGGGTGATTTCTTCACTGTTTGGGGACTGTTTTCAGAGATTTGGGGACTGTTTTTTTGGGGTGTATTTGGGACTGTTTGTGGCACAGTGTTTGGGGCAGTTTCGGGGACTGTTTTGGGCAGTTTTTGGGGTCGGTTTTTGGCTTTGATGTTCTTGTCGTGATGGCTCGATTTGTGCGTGGTGCATGGGATTTTAAGGGCTGTCGGTTAGGGCTTGTCTTCTTGTGCTTTATGTATGTCGGTTAGTGGGGTAAGCTTATTGAGGCGTGATGGGTTATTGCTTTGTTGGCTTGTGGGTTTATGGGCTGTTGAAGGTCTGTTTATCTTAGTGTTAATGGGAAGTGTGTGGTTTAGTTTTTGTAGGAGTGGTGTGAGGGTTGCTTTGCCGAGAGAAGCTAGGGCTGTTGAAGGGCGTCTTTCATATATGCATGGTTTGTGACTGGTCTGAGCGTAAGGGTTATTTGTGGTTCGTGAGAGAAAGTAGGGTGCAGCCGAGAGGAGTGGGGGGCTGTTGCTCTAGGGTTCATTCTTTGTTTGACATGGTTTTTGGCTGGAGGTTGGAGGGGCTTTCTGCGTGAGGGATGTACGTGTGTTTTGTGGCTTTTCTATTTGTGTGATTGAGGGCTGCCGAGTGAGGGGGAGCTAAGGGTTTTTTAGGTTTTGGTTTGCATGGTGTTTTTGGTTGAAGAAAGGATGTGCCTGGCTTATGGCGTGAAGCTGGGTTTTTTTTTTGTTTGTTCATTTTGAGAGAGGCGAGAGAGAGAGTGTGCTAGGGTTTCGTTTTTTTTTTTTTTGCCAAATGAGAGGGAAGAGTTTTAGGGTTTATTTGTTGTGTGGTTGCCGTGAGTCTTAGCCAGGAGCCTTATGGTGAGAGAGAATGAGCTTTTGTTCTTTTTGTTGTTGGTGCGGTGAGTTGTTAGCTACGGGAGTTTAGGGTTTTGTGTTATTTTTATAGTTGTCAATTAGGGTTTCTATTGTGCATGGAATTTTTATGTTTGGAAACAAATCAATTAAATATGTGTGTATTTTAATTAATTTATTAAAGGAAAGGATATTTGTTTTTTAGGTGGGAATGTCTTTAATTTGGTGAGTGAATTATTTAAATTAGGAAAAGATTTGCTTAAATTAGGGATTTAATTTAATTGGATTTTAATTGGATTTAATTTAATTTAATTTAATTTGTGTTTTAAATATGTTTTAATTATTTCTTGGATTGGGCTTGGGTGAGATGGGCTTGGTGTGTGTCTTAGTGATGTGTGGGCTTGGTGTGTGGTTTGTGGGGGTTTGGGCCAAGGGTGTGTTTTAAAACGGAAGTCCAAC
The DNA here is from genome assembly GCA_019454045.1 of Zanthoxylum bungeanum. Classification (NCBI taxonomy): domain Eukaryota; kingdom Viridiplantae; phylum Streptophyta; class Magnoliopsida; order Sapindales; family Rutaceae; genus Zanthoxylum; species Zanthoxylum bungeanum. The sequence goes on from SKCR01030852.1 coordinate 61,466, forward strand.
AAGCAAACCCGAAGCATAAACAAACGAATTAAGTCCAACAAAAATGTCAATTTTTGACTCTTCCCTTCCGACGTCCGTTTCCCGCGACTTCCGCAACTTAAAAGGTAGTGTCTCTAAATGAGACTCATCATAGGGACTTACATGCCAAAATGCAGTGCCTTCACATGTAGACATTTGTAATGTATAAGTCGTTATAAGTGTCTGATGAAGTTTTGTAAAGAAAAGTACATTTGAGTATTCAGTTTTAAAATTTAAAGTATTGTTAAGTTGAGTTATAGCTTAGAATACAGTGAGGAAGTCAGATGCTTATGGGGTTAGTACTGTTATCCCCTGCCGGTAACATCTCCCAGATCGAGGATATTACAACAAGTTGGAAAAGATTGTATGGTTAGATTCTCAATCAAACAATTCTTAACCAACTGGGTTAGGCTTTGTACACCTATATGACCTAACCGCATATGCCACAATTCAGTATCAGTTATTTCAGATCTTTTATGTTTATTATCCCCAATTTCATAAATATCTCTAACGACATGTAAAATATAATGGCCAGATGAATTTTCATATTTGTGCAATAAAATATTATTCATATCATATATATACATAAAATGATTCTTTATATGTACATGATATCCTTTTATATCTAATACAAACAGAGAGATAATATTAGTTACACAACCAGGCACAAATACATAATCTGTCAAAATGATGCAGCCTCTGGATAGACGAATCTCATATTCGCCAATAGCTGATGTAGATAAAGAATCTTCATTCCAAACACACAGCTGCATCTTGCCTGGATCAAGCATCATATCCAGAACAACTGGCTTCACAAGCCAAAGAGATATCAATGATAGGGAAAACAAATATACCTGATGCTGAGGCTCTCTCCCATTTAACGGAAGCTATGTAGTCTGGATATTTGCGTCTCCAATGTCCAATCTTGCCACAGTGGTGGCACTTGTCCTCAGCAGCTTTCTTCTTTGACTTGGTTGGCTTCGCAACCTTGCCTTTTGGATGAATATCAGAAACAATCTTCTTTGTCTTTTTCTTATTCTTCTTGCCAGATCTCGTAGATTGAGAAGAAGAAGAACTAGGCAAATAGGACTTTGAAATGAGTGTCGGCACACCATTTTTGATGTCTTTCTTAGCAATCTGAAGCATCCTATGCAAATGACTGTAGGAATAGCGAATCCCATACATGTTGAAGTTCATAATGAACTAGGAACATGCTGGTGGGATTGAGCCAAGAATCAGTTCCGGCCTAGAGTCTCATTCAGCTGAAAGTCAAACTTTCAAAGTTGCTCGATGAGATCCAATATGTGCAGAACATGTGGACTCACTGGCTTACCATTAGCCAAACGAGCATATAACAATTCCACGGAGATTCTATATACCATGGTCTGCTCTTGGTTTAGAAATAGCTCCCTAAGCTGAGTTATGATGCTACATGAGTCAGACATATCAACAAACTGCCTCTTCAGATCATGAGACATAGCAGAGAGAATGAGTGATCTGACTCTCAGATCATCATCCTTCAATTTCTAAAATATCTCCCTCTCTTCAGGTGTTGACTCCGGAACAATATCCAACAATATTGGACTATCCAGCACATAACCCAACTTCTCTTATCTCAAGACAATCTTAAGCTCTTATCTCAAGACAATCTTAAGATCCAATTCCCATTCACTAAAGTTCTCAGGACCAGTCAATTTTTTCGCGTCCAAGACACGTGTAAAAGGATTAGAGGAAGTAGTAGCTGTCATCACAAACTTAATAAAAGAAACAGGAATTAACAGACAAGAGTAATTTCATCAATATCAAAAAAACATCTAACATATCATGGAATTTTTAATATAAGGATTCTCTCCCACTATTTTACATAAATTGATAATCACCAAACAAAATATGAGAATTTAATAATTAAATTAAATTCTATAGCATGAAGTAGACCTCACAAATATATTTGAACACACGGCTTTGGCACATTGTGCCCAAATATATTTGAAAGTAGATAACAATTATCAATCACATCTAATGTGACTCTTAGAAATAGGTCTTTAACCATTTTCGATCCTCACTCCTTTGACATCTATTAGATGGCGCATATTCAAGACAATACTCGTCAATGAACGGATCCAAGGTACTTATTTATGCACTACCTCACTGTTTTGGCATCCATTGAAACACACTTTCGCTCGAATTTGTTTTTTTATCAAATAAATTTTACCGGTATAAATAAATTTCCATTAACCATAGCCGCACTGCTTTGGCAGATACAACAACAGTATTAGAAAAAATATTTACATCCGTATTGACAAGACGGACCTATTAATGTACAATACACTCACAGAAAACAAAGCTTAATTATATGAATTTTTAAAATACTGTCAAACAGTTAAAATAATTAATCCAATTAATTAATTTTCAAGCATGTGTAAAAAAAATTGAATCAAATATCAAATATTTAAAGCATGAAAAATTATTTTGGATGTGGTATCAGACGCTTTGATACCATTTTGTTGGGGTATGCGCAGCGGAAGGCACGACGAAAGGCAAAAATGGTTTTTTTAAATATTTTAAAATTTTCGAGCGAATTAATTAATATCAAATATTATTAATTCACTCAAATTAGTTTAAATATATTATTTATTAACAATTAATAACATAATACTTTTGTTACATGACAAATTATTTTACAAAAATAATTTTTGACAAATTTTACGCGTAACGGGTAAACGGTCAAATCTGTTGACCAACCACCCTTCCGGGTTGACTCGGTCACTTCGGTAGTATTCGGTCCGCCCTTGGACAGCCCAAACAGTGGCTCATTCACAGGTTTCACAGCCATGACACGGCGAGCCCATTTCGACGCGAATTTCACCGTTTCCTCATGTTTTCGCCCCGAAATAATTTATGGTATTTATCCACCACCCAATACACATCAAAAATCATCCAAATAGCATATTTTTTCATGCAAAATATTCTGATTTACAGCCACAACATCAGATCTGATCCAGAATTAATTTTGTTCATTTTTCATGCCAAAATTCAAATTTATTCACAAAAATTAATCCAATTAATTTACACCAAAATTTATCACCACAATAAAAAGCCTCAAGAACAATTCTAGGCAATATTTGAGTGGCAACATCACTCTAGAATGACAATTTTAATTTTGAGATTAATTCACTAATTAATCTACAACACATGCTTAATAAAGAAAACTATTTTGGTTAAATAAACTATCAACACCAAGTTTTGTTTCAAACATATATCCAAGATCATATATATATATCCCATACATATTTACATGCTTGAGAAAACAAAATTAAGAAAATATAAATTAGAAACTCAAGATTACCTCAAAATTAAGTTATAATTTATTCAATTTTTCTTTCCTTGAAGTTGATCAGTTCATTATAAACCCTAACCCCTTTTTTCTTCTGTTTCTCAACTCATGAGAATGACTAAAGCTTCACAAAATGGAACAAATTCCATTTATATATTATTTTCCCTCTTGGCCGAAATAAAGCATTTTTTCGCCAAAAAATAACAATTATTTTGGTTAAGAAATTGACACCTAATAATCTTATACTTTAAAAATAATTATTTTGATACTTTTTGTTAATTAAGAACATATGTCAAAAACGCATGGAATAGCCAATTAAAATTGGCCAAATAATAAGAATATTCCTAATAATATTCTTATTCAAAAATAAATTAATTAACAAATTAATTAATCTATTTTATTTAATTAACAAAAAGACAAAATAAAAATATGGAAAAAGATTCTAAGAATTTTCTTCCAATTTATCATTATTAATAACTAATTAATCAATAATAATAAAATAAATTTCAAATTCGACGCGCTGAGCACCAACTCCAACAGCTTATACGGTGGAGCTGTTGTATTGTTCTATTCTTCTATTACCGTTTCTTCCTAAATTTCCGTCTCTTTGTCTTGACTGCCTTGGTTCTGAGAGGTATCTTTAATCTCTTTTCCGCTCCTGAGGATTATGGCTTGATATTGCTTTTTGGGATTGACTTCAGTATTACTAGGAAATGACCCTTTCTGTTGATTAGCCATTGAAGAAGCAATTTTCCCAATATGCACTTCTATAGACTTCATTGTTGCTCTGATGTTGCCCATGTGCGTTTCAATATTATTCAGCCTCGACTCATTCTTCTCAAACCTCTCTGATGTTTTAGCAACAAATGTGCTCATGAGGTCTTCTAAGGAAAGTTTCTGCTCAACTCTTTGATTATTGTAGCCAGTAGGAGGTTGCAAGATATTCTCTGTATTGGCATATGACAAGTTCAGATGGTAATAGTTATGCTTAGGATTGCCTCTATAGTTGTTAAAGTTCTGATTGTTCATATATTGGACTTGCTCATATCCTCCGTCAGATGAGATCATTCTATTAGCAACAGCAACTTCAATAGATGGTTGGCCATATTGATTGGTCAATGCTGCGAGATGAGTCGTGAGGGATGACACTTGAGCTGTAAGTGCAACAATAAGATCCACCTCGTATATACCAGCCACATTAGGCACAATAGTGCGTTCACTTAGCCATTGAAAATGTTAATGGCCATCTCCTCCAATAGAGCATACACTGTTGGGGTTTTGGGCCAAATACCCGGGGTACGCAGCTGGAAAACGGGAAAATCAAATTTTCCCATTTCTTTAATTTTTCTTAAGTAATTAAAATAAACTTATTTATTTTAATAACTCAATACTCAATAACAGAAACTTTTAACCTAGAAATCATAATTTCAGTAAATTACCATAAGACCCCAAAACTTTCCATTTTAATCATTTTAGTCATAAGTTGTTCAAAACAAGCTTAGGTGATTTCCAATCACAACCAAAATAATATGTACATCAAATATACATTAAAAACAGAACTCTGAAAAATTTTCCATATTTTATAGTAATTACATAAATGCCCAAAACTTTACATTTTGATCATTTTAGTTCTAATTTGTCAAATACATAACTAGGTGATTCCAAATCACTACCAAAATGATTTATACATGTCTAATACATGAAAATACAAATTAAAATTCAAGAAAATAATTTTCCTTAAATTGTCGAGAGGTCCCTCAAGTTTCCAAGAATTGTACTTTAGTCCAAATTGGTTCAAAACCATTCAAGATCAAGTCCAATCAACACCAAAATTAATATGCATCATATATACATCATTAATTAACACATATATGAAAAATCCCCAAATTTGGAGGGGGGTTATGGACCATAATTTCTCAAAATTATCCAAATGGTCAATTAACACCAAATTAATAAAATTCAACACTTTCATTCAATCCTTACTACACCAAACAAGTCTCACCATCATGAAACAACTCAAGAATAATTCTAGGTCATTTATGAGTGGATAAGTAACTCTAGAATGACAACAAAACCATCAAATGGTAAAAAGAGTGCTTAAGAACTAATTTCAAGCAATCTTTTAACATACACGCTTTCATCTTTATACCAAGTTCCCAACCATCAAAATACAAACACAAAGGAGTAGAGAAAAAATCTAAGCTATACATATTGAAGCCTAAAATATTAGAAATATTTTTCATGAAGAAGAAAGTAAAGAAAAACTTACAAAAATACCAAGATTCCAAACTTTTCTTTGTTTTTCTTCTCTTTTCTCTCTAACTCACTTTGTAATTTGATTTTACAGTTCTTAGATAATGAAACAAAAATGAAAAAGAGGCATATATATATTTCCTCTAATGACCTAAAAAGGAAATAAATAATAGCCAATTATTTTCTATTTTTTGTTTCAATAAATAATTAATTGGAAAAAAAAAATTTAAGGGATACAAATTGTGATACTTATCCATTAACATTTAATATATCACAACTTGTACCAATTAAATCTAGCCAATTTATCCAATATAAATTAGCCATTTTATCCAATAGAATAAATCCATTTATCTTACTTTATTAAAGCAAAAGATATTTATCATTTAATTAATTTAATTATTCAACATTTGAATAATCAAATAATTAAATACAAATATCTTAAATACATGTATTATATATACATTAAATAATCAAAATACATATATTAATTATAAATGTCAAATATCACAATTTGACATTTAATAAATGGCCGAAATATCTCAAACGCATGTATTATCGTTTAACCGTTAAACGACTTATAAATAATTAATATTATTTATAACAGTTTCCCTAGTGCTCTACGAGTATATTTCATTAGTGAGACTCTCTATATTCAGGCATATCCGTCACGGAATCCAATTTCGTGTCCATAATTCACCCACCCGTAAATTATGACGACTACGGATAAAATCGCTAAATCATACAGGTCGAGGTCACTGCATATGTATAATCCATCCGTCATAGGTATCCAGATTATCCCAGAGATATAGATATAAACGTCAAATCTCTATAGGAATAATCCCGTCGACGTATCTATTAGCAATTTCTAAATAACGTTCGGAACTCACTTCCGAAGTATACTATGGCCATTGATTTAACAGATTGCTAATCAATTAATGGACAACATATGCCCTGTACACAGGACTGACGGATCCTTTCTTGATACACACATGATATCATGAGCATGAGTCCACACCCAATGAACGGACGAAAGTCTAATTTAAATAGATTGGTGACATGACTGCCATTTAAGTGTGGAGGATAACTCATATATCCACAGTGGTATCTCAAGTCAAATAATCACTATGCTACTCAACCCAATAAATTCATATTGACGTTGGTGTACCATCTATTAGGAAATCTTTGGTGAGTCGTTCAATGTTTATCAAATAAACACCTACACGTCTATACGAGTCTCCTAATGTCACGACCCCCTCCCTAGGGCGGGCCCAACCCTAGAAAGGAGTCTGCGATCAACTTCAGCTCGAGCACTCTATATGCCAAATCAACCAATTTTAAAACACACAAATAATACATCACAAATTACAAACTCATAAAGTATACACAACCTTTATGGTTTACAACACAAGACTTTTAAAAAAAATACAAATGACGACTCGAATGTCTGGACCAACCCGAAAATACAACTGTGGCACGTGGATCCCAATCTGGTACTGCTCCTGCTATTCTCGCGAAACTACCTGAAATGTTTGGGGGAAGAGGGGAATGAGCTTAAAAAGCTCAGCAAGTAATCACTCATTCTCTCAACATGACCTCACCAACAAAATATGAATATATATATATATATATATATATGTGTATATATAAAATATATGAAATATCAGTTAAGATATATAACATCTATCTCAGGCAGAACATACTCACAACAACACATCTCATCTCATTACATCCATAAACTCATCTCAAAATCACATAGTACTCAATATTTCAATTCATAGTACAAATATACAATTTATATCCCAAATTAGTATTCATCATTATGTTCTCCTGCTACTGATTACATAATCAATTTTCCAACGAACATATATAAATATATATGTATATATATATTTATATTATAATACAATATATGAAAATAGCATATATTATAATGTCATCACAACAATCATCCCACAACAATACAAACATCCATCAAACATGGCTGCTACTCCGGGTCTAGTATAACAGAGGATTGAAACCAATGGGAGAGTACCTCAATGACAACTCCCAAGGTTTCCAACCATATCAACTCGTAAAATGTGAGTAAAATATACTCAATGAGGAAGCCCCCGTACTCCCTCATATCATAACCAATGGAAGGGTCCTCAATGACAACTCCCAAGGTTTTCTATCATCTCATCTCATATGATGTATCATCATATCTCATCTCATCTCAAATCCGACCACTATTATACCAAACCCGGCAGCATATCACAACAACACACATCATCCACACAATCACATCTCACATCCAATCCACAAATCTCATCTCAATAATTATGATCTCATATTATATCTCCACAATATATATAAATATATATATATATATATATATATAAAATATACCATTATATTTATATATACCGACTCTCACAACAACCATCAAACATCAAACAATATGTTAAGAGAATCACCACAGAGTGTACTTACCTCTATCCATGCAAAAGCTATGAATAAATCTATATCCTCGCCAAGAATCGAGCTCCAACGATCTCCAAACCTCTCAAAGAAAGATCCACTGGTCAACAAACATCTCAAGGATCAGAGCGATGGCTTCGGAACTTGCTGATACGCTTAACGAGAGGCAAACGGGCCCCACAACGAAGATCGGGCCCCACAACTAAAAAAGGGGCCCCACCACCAGAAACTTTCAACGGTGGATATATATATACCAAAACGCTCGTATAATCGAGAGCAACAATCTGCAACGTTCGGATCGCCGATCTAACGGTCGGATCTCAACTTCCAATACAAATCCCAAATTACCGGTAGATATAAAACGGAAAACAACCCAAACGATGTCGGATCAGGAAGTGACCACCGGCGTTGGAAAGATCTCGGCCTGAAAAGTGCTCACTCGCCGGAGGTGACCGTCAGAAGTGATCGGAGGTGGCCGGAAAATGCAGAATTAATGGCGACGAATCGCTCCCTTCAGGCGGCGCGTGGCGGCGCGTCCGGGGGCCTTTGGACTCGATCGCGGTGGCGCTGGAAAGCTTACGGCGGTAGCTTTCTGGCGATCCGGCGCGTGGTGGCGGCTGATCGATGGAGGAGTGGCTGCGGCGGTTTAAAGATTTGGCAAAAGGAGAGAAAAATGAAATTTTAGGAGAGAGAGAGAATCTTCTTTATTTTTGCTTTTTCTGATTTTCTTCGTACACGTCTCCCACTGTCCCCTTTAAAAACTTTCAAAAGAATTTTTTTTTTTATTGTACACGTGGTATTACACCTAAGACTCATGGTTCATTGGGATAAACTATCGGACCAAGTCCGATATACGACATGTACTGGTCTCAGTAGATTTTACTAACCGACCCGTGTCAGTAAATCTTGACCAGGAACTTAATTTAAGGATATACAACTTATATTGACATTTCTCAATGTCAATTACAAACTATGTTGTAACTGCGCACTACGTTGTAAATCATGGAGTCTTTGTCTAATATATATGCATATCACTAAACCAGATTTACTTTCAATCTAATCAATCTAATCGAAATTAGATCGAAACGTATAAGACAAGACAGTGCTACCATTTAATTAGTAATATTATGGAAAAAAGTATTACTCGTATTCAAGAATCGGACATAAATACGATCTAGATTGGCGCTCAGAGCACTAACCCTAACAGAAAGAACCTCACAAGAAATGTTGTAGCCATATCCTGCCATGTCATGATTCTCCCCATCGGTATTGATTGCAGCCAACCCCTTTCTTTATCCCTTAAAGAGAATAGGAACAAGCGTAGCCTGATGGTCTATTTGGTCACACCATTCATCTTTAAGGTATCTGCCATCTCTAAGAACATCCTTAAGTGAACATTGGGATCCTTTACAATTGAACTCCCAAACTGGTTCTTTTGCACCATGTTGATCAATGCAGGTTTCAACTCAAAGTTATTGGCATTGATTAGTGGGTGTGCAATCCCATAATAGTTACTGTCAATGATTAGTTTAAAATGATCCCGGATATCCATCTGGCGTGGGTTGTTCTCTATATTTTCAGCCTACATTACTTCTTTCTCAAATTTCATTTCTTTCCTTAGTCTCCTCGCTGTTCTTTCTATTTTTGGATCAAACATAAGCGAGTCAAGACTTGTATATCTTCGCATTCACTGAAGCACAGAAAGAGAAGAAAAAGTACTAAAATAATAATAAATAAATAAATATCTAAATTAAAGCTAAAGTTATTTGGTAAAAGAATTAATGTGAATTAGATTAACAATCCCCGACAACGGTGTCAAAAACTTGTTGCAAGATTATCGTACTGCAAGTATACGGTGTCAATTTTTAGTAAAAGATAAGTAAAGAATGTCGAACCCACATGGATTGTAATCAAATTCTCACTAAGTACTATAATTGATAAACTTAACTTTATTTAGAAATAATTTAGAATAAACTACTATTAAAACTAAAAATGAAAGAAATGAGATATCAAAACATCTAATTAAGATAATCCAAGAAGAGATAAATTTTAGAGTCTGATTTCACCTAGCTATCCCATGGGTATTTGTCATGCCATTTAATTCTTATTTAGTTGCATTATTTATAAGTCAAGAATCCTAAGTCATTCTAACTCCCTATCCTGATTTCCAAGTGAATATATTATCAATTACAGACTTTAATATCCCTATAAAAATCTAGTAATTAATAATTCTCCATGCTCTGTGATTCTGTGTTAACGACTTCAAAGGAATTATAGAATCTCTCGAACTCCATAAAATTCCTAAGTTATATTTTCTAAATCCTATTCAAAAATCCATTTCCCGAGTGATAGATTCTAAACATGCATCACCTCAAATTGTGGGCAACAAACTAGAAGCATTAAATACAAGAGAATATAAATAAACTGAATCAAAACTTTATAACAATCAAATTGGCAAATAATACATAGCATCAAGCACAAGCTACATCATCCTCTAGAATAATGGAGTTAGTTCATGACTAAAGATAATAAAAATGAAAATAGGGTCATGAATCTAATAGAAATCATTAGAGTTTAAAGAAAGAAACTAGAAAATTATACCCGAATCGAATCCATTCGTCTCTTCTTGTCGCTCTTCAATCTTTCTCTTTGGATCTCTCTAAAATATATTTTGAACTCTTTAGTTGTGTATTAGTCTCCCCCTTTAGGGTTTTGGATGAGCTTTTATATTTATAGGGAAGCCTTGGAGTCCTTATGTATGTAGAATACGACTTTATTAAGTTTCTGGACTTCTGCGGCAGCATCGCGATGCCGGAATTGGCGTCGCGGTGCCCAACTCTCGAGAATAATGTTTGTGACATCCTATGGGGGCGTCGCGACGCCAAAAGTGGCGTCGCAACACCATCCAATTTTTCAGGATTAGTGTTTCTGCGTATTTTAGCCTGCCCTCATGCTTCTGGTGCGTCCGTAAGGTCCCAAAACACGTACACTTACCCCAAGATCCATGTTCCAATGCTTCCTACTAATAAAACATAAAAGAAACTACAAAATACATTAAATGACACGAAACCTAATAAAATAGTAAGTTAGGAATGCCTGAATAAGTGGCTATAAACTGCACTTATCATCGAAACATTAAAATGTGTATGAGGAGCGAAAATTCCTTACACTGCCATCTCTGAAGACTAATTCCACTTCTTTAGTCAAAAATTTATTGTTGGTTTATGTGTATTTTTTTTAAAAAAACACAAGAAAATCAACACAAAATAATTTTTTTTTTACACACAAAATAACAACAACAAAGCAAAGACAATATAAATTTTTTTTTAAAGAAAAAAATAACATAAAAACGAAAACTATCTAGTCAACTATCCCTTCCCCCTAACCAAATTGAGACATTATCCTCAATGTCCGAATAAGAAGAAGTATAATTTAGAAGACATCACCTGGTTAGTGTGGAATTTACAATTGAATCTACAACCATTTAAAAGGAAAAAATTACAGATTATGATTCAAGTCCACTCTACGCTTCTTGCCACAATCGTTATCAGATCAGTTCAACTTGGAAAGAATTGGGCCGATTTTTGGTTCATAAGCTAAGAGTTGGTCAATTAAATCATCAGTTTTTCTTGTAGTTCGGACGATATCTTTTACCGGTTTCGAAATGAGCCCAAGTATTTTGGCATCCTCAAGAAATACTAAAAGAAAATCGAGAAAGTGATCAACATTAAGTAGTCCAATAGGTTTTTGGTGAATGTTCAAGTTCGCTCATGACGCAACTGTGAATATTTCTTCCAAATACACAGATGTTAGTGACTTGTTGTCTTGAAGTTTTCTCCATTTTTTCCTCTCTTATTTGAAGAGGGAAATGAAGAGTTGTATTTATAGATCATGAAAAATGGTGAGTAATAAAAGCACTAGTACCTGCAAAATGATAATTTTCATATTAAAAGTAAAATAGATCATGAAAGTCAAAAGGTTTAGATACTTTCAACAAAATTAAAGTAAAGGAAATCAAAATAGTAAATTAAAGTAAATCGAAACAGTAATTTAAAGTAAAGAAAATCAAAGTAATAAATTGAAATAATATGTACTGGTAGTTGTGATTGTGGCTCACATCTTCCTCTAGTTTTACGTCCAGTAATAGCTTGAATGCCCTCTATGGGTCGAGGATATGCTTCCTATCTAATTTTCTTATAAATTGACAAATATGGTCTTTTAAAGTCAGATTCCCGAGACTATTTTGTTGTCTTTCTTTTTGAAATTGTGTATGCAAATTGCGAATTACTCGATGAACATGTTTAATAGGATGCGTATTAAGAGTCAATGATAAATCATCTAAAGACTCATTATTCAAGCCATCTCTAATGAATTGAATTTTATATTCGCGATTGTCAGACACAACAACTACGAGTGTTGCACGCCAGCGTGTACATTTATAACAAACACCTAATTGTTTAGCTCTTCATTTCTTAGCATAGGTGTTTTCCCCTAAACCATAGATGTAAGTAATGAAAGAGTCAGATGACTCACCTGACGAGCAAACCCTTGTTTCAATTACCCAACAAATACCACTATGAATACCATTGATCATAAGAAGCCTCATTATTCGGTGCGTGCTTTGTAAATTTTCATCAGAGTATTTTGGGGGAGAGAAGGAAAATGATTGTGGAGTTTTACAAAAGTTTCTTCCATGCCTTGATTGTAGGGTATCATTAATTTTAGGAAATTGAAAGAACCAACTTAGAGTTACGGAGTACTGTTATCCGCTGTTTGACCCAGGTGCAAGACTTTGACAAAAAGAAAAAATTGTTGCAAAATTCAAGAAAAATAGGAATTAGACAAATACAAAAGAAAAGAAAATAAAATAACAACTGGAAATACATCAATCACAAGACACTGGGTTTGAAAGGAAAAATGATTCTTGAAAATTTGAACAATCCAAAAATGGTTTCAAACATTGTTTGTTTACTTTAAATACATCATCATTCCTAAGATTCTCAATGTAAATAGTTCCATATGGGTAAACGTGCTTCACAATAAATGGGTCACTCCATTTGGATTTTAATTTTCTAGGCAATAAATGAAGACGATAATTATAAAGAAAAATATTTTGACCAATTTCAATTATTTTTCATGAAATTCGATTATCACGAAAGACCTTAGTTTTAGCTTTAAGAATTTTCGTATTCTCATATGAATCATTCCTTAACTCTTCAAGTTTATTTAATTGCACTTTACGTTCATGATTGGCATTTTTAAGGTTTGAGTTGAATACTTTAATAGCCCAATATGCCTTATGCTCAAATTCTACAAGCAAATGACAAGGTTTTCCATAAACTAGACGAAAGTGAGCCATTCCCAAAGACGTTTTGAAAGCTTTTCGATATGTCTAAAGTGCATCATTCATTCGAATAGACCAATCTTTGCAATTTGGGTTAACTATTTTTTCCAAAATTTGTTTGATTTCCCTATTTGCTAGTTCAACTTGACCATTTGTCTGAGGGTGATAAGAGATAGAAACTTTATGTGTAATTCTGTATTTTTTCATGAAAGACTCAAAAGGCTTGTTATAAAAGTGTTTACCTCCATCACTTATAATAGCCCAATAGATTCCAAATCGATTTAAAATATTTTCTTTTAAAATTTTAATCACAGTTTTTTTATCACTGTTTTGACAAGGAATCGTCTCAACTCATTTTGAGACGTAATCAACTGTAACTAAGATATATAAAAATCCAAAAGATGGTGGGAATGGACCTATAAAATCTACTCCCCGACAATCAAAGATTTCGATGACAATGATGAGACTTAAAGGCATCATTTTTCTTTTTGAAATGGATCTTAACTTTTGATAATTTCACAAGTTTTGCAAAAAGCAAGTATATCTTTAAAAATGGTGGGCCAATAAAATACACATTGCAAGATTTTTGCTGCAATTTTCTTAAATGAGAAGTGACCTCTACTTTCTTTTGAATGACAAAACTGAATAACACCACTTATCTCTCTGTCTGGTATGCATCGTCGGAAATTTTATCAGGGCAATACTTGAACAGATATGGATCGTCCCAGTAGAATCTTTTAACTTTGGTCAAAAATTTCTTATTGTCTTGATGGCTCTAATTTGGAGGTATTTTTCCTGTTACAAGAAAATTGATAATATTAGCATACCAAGACATTATATTTACAGAAAATAAAAAATCATCAGGATAAGAGTCATTGATAGGGGCTGTGTCAATTGCTCACTCATTTTTGAATTTGATAAATGATCTACAACCACATTCTCTGCTCATTTCTTGTCCTTGATTGTGAGATTGAATTCTTGAAGCAAAAAAATCCATCATAGTAATATTGGCTTAGCATCCTGTTTAGACATCAAATATGTAACAGCAGCATAGTCAGAATAAACAATGATTGAGTAACAAATTAAATATGATCGAAATTTATCCAATGCAAATATTACGACAAATAGTTCCTTTTTCGTGGTAGTGTAATTCATTTGTGCACTGTTTAAGGTTCTAGTTACATAATAAATTACATACGGCTTACCTTTCTTTCTATGTTCTAATACTGTACCAATTGTATAATCACTAGCTTCGTACATTAGCTTAAAAGGCAAAGACCAATCATGAGACTGTATGATAGGTTCGGAAGTTAAAAGATTGATAATTTTTTCAAATGATTTTTGACATTCTTCTATCTATTCAAATATTGCATCTTTTACTAGGGGGTTACATAATGGTCTGGATATGGTACTAAAGTTTTTAATGTACCTCCTATAAAATCATGCATATCCTAAGAAAGAATGGATTTCTCTGACTGTTTTTTGTGGTGGCAATTTAGAGATACCTCTATTTTTGTCTTGTCAACCTCAATACCTTTTGATGACACAACGTGGCCCAAAATAATTCATGAAATGATATTTTTTCCAGTTTAACACAAGTCCGTTTTCTTCACATATTTTCAAAATATTTTCCAAATTATTCAAGCAATTATCAAATGAGTTCCAAACACAGTTATATCATCAATAAAGAACTCTAGACAATATTCCACCATGTCACTAAATAAGCTTAACATACATCGTTGGAGTGTTGCTGGTGCATTACAAAGTCCAAAAGGCATTTTCCTAAAAGAAAATGTTCCAAAGTGACATGTGAATGTGTTCTTTTTCTAGTCTTCTAAAGCAATAAGAATTTGATAATAACCCGAGTAACCATCAAGAAGGTAATACTAGGGATGTCCTACTACTCTTTCCAAAATTTGGTCAAGAAATGGTAAAGGAAAATTATCGTTTTCGTTTCTAGTGACGTCATTTAGTTTTTTTTTATTTAATGCACGTACGCCAACTAGATGGGATTCGAGTTGGAATTAATTCTCATTTATCATTTTTTATGATAGTTATTTCAGACTTTTTAGGCACAACTTGTGTAGGACTTACTCACTTATTATCGGAGATATGATAGATAATGCCTATATCAAGAAGTTTAAGGACTTCTATTTTTACCATTTCTTTCATGTGTGGGTTTAATCTTCTTTGAAGTTGACGATATATCCCAGCATTATCTTCTAAATATATTATATGCGTACAGATCAAAGGATTAATGTATTTTATGTCTTTTAAAGTCCATTCAATTAACAGTTTATGTTCTTTGAACACATTTAATAACTTACCTTCTTGATTGCTTGTGAGGGAAGAATAAATTACCACAGGTTAGATTTGTTCATCTCCAAGAAATGAATATTTCATTCATTCTGGCAAAGTCTTTAATTCCAATTTGGGTGCTTCTTAATGTTTTTCTTCTTCCAGTGGTCGTAGTTCCTCCAAATTTTATTTCTCTCAATCATAATCCAATACCTGCGTAGAATCAAGTATAGAAAAATCATTAGAAATATTCAAATCTAATTGTGTACTTGATTCAAGAAAATTAGTTGTACAAATTTTCATAGGGTCAGATAGACTCCCATGAATATGTTCCTCCAAAATTAATTCAATTAGTTCCATGCTCTCGTTTTCACTATCCTCATCGTATAGTTGTTTGCACATGTTAAAAACATTAACCTCCAATATCATATTACCAAAGGACAAATTCATGATTTCATTCCTACAATTAATTAAAACATTAGTGACACACTCACAAAGTGATTCTTTACTCCAAAGTATAAGAGTGTCGAAGTAATAGGATAACCCAGAGAGTTAGGATCGATCCATAGGGAATAGATTTAATAGTATAAAATAATAATTCAACTAATAAAATAAAAATAATAAAATAAAATACTAGGGTTAGGCGACCAACTCTTGATATTTCAAATATAAATTAATTTTTACTTCTTATAAAATATAAATTATAATTTTTTCTCAATCAATTTATTTCATAATTATTAGGTATTAACTATGTCAACACATGTAATTTGTCATGTCCAAGGTACTAAATATGCCAAAACGTATAAAACCAGTCGTAAAGACGGTGATAACATTTGTCTATAACAAGTCCAGTTAGGTACTCAATTATGCCATATATATAAAACCAGTCATATAGGCAGAACCGTATTGTCTAAAATTAATCCAGATCTTTAATAGTCCATTCTCTTTCATTTATGGGATTCGAGTATTATCTGTGTCAATCAGGGACTGTCTACAGCTAGTCATAAGTCCTCAATACACTAGAAATAGTGTGAATTTTATTTGAGAAATTATCACAATTTATAAAATATAATATAAATACAAATCACTTATATTTTCATACCACTAGTTTTATCCTTTACCCCAACATGATACAAATTAACAGAACAATATAAAAATAAAAACACTCATAATTTTATTAATAAAAGAAAAATAAATTATAAAGAAAAATATACATAAGAGTTCATCTCACAAAGTCTCAAAAGAGACATGTGGAAATTTTGCTAAGGAAAATGAGACGTTGAGCACCTCTTGTGCAAATTGCAAGCTGAGCTTGCTATTACTTTCCACAAAAAGGTGTAAAGCAATTGTAATTATTTTTTCTTTTCTTTTATTTTATATATTTATATAAAATACATCTGTAGTTAAATTCATCATAAGCTCATTTTGTCGCCAATATAAATACGGTGGATATTTTCCAAGTTCAATTTGAATCTAACTGTCACGCTCTTTTAGGTTTTTGGGTCTTGGAATTCAGATTTCTGATCCATTTTCCTGTTGAGCATCCGAAGCAGTATTTTACCTAAAAAATAAATAAAAATCACAATAAAAATAAATAAAACATAAATTTAATAATTTGATAAATTAAGGGGATTAATGAAAGGATAAGTACAAAATGATTAATTTTTTTTTAATAAAAATATATTTTTTAGTGTTCATTAATTAGTTGTTGCTAAAAATGGACGACCAAGTATTACAGGAATTAGCTTATGGCTATCAGCTACAAATTGTGTTTCCAAGATAATAAAATCCATAAGATATATGAATTTATCGACTTGTAATAACACGTCTTCCATAATTCCTTTCAGTACCTTGACTGATCTATCGGCAAGTAAAATAGAAGTTGAAGTTGATTTTAACTCGCCAATATTAAGTTGTTGGTAAACCGAAAATGGAAGCAAATTGACATTGGCTCCAAGATCAAGCAAAACATGTTCAAGTTTTTGATATGTGGATGAACTTACCACAACGAAGAGTAATAACAGATTTGATTTGGTCTATGTGTTGAATACTAGAATTACCCTCTTAAGGATTTTGATGACTCTTGGGGTTTGATTGTGGTTGTGCCAGAAACTTTACTTTCTCATTAATGGTCAATGTAGATGTGATTTTGGCAAAAATATCTTTCAAATCAATCAATGTTTGCACATTTTGGTTATTGACGGCTTCATGTTTCTCAATAAATGCATGCAAGGTATCCTCAAGGGTTTTCCTAGGCGGTGGGATATATGGTGTATAATTCTGGGAATTTTAGAAGTTATGGTGCATATGAAGATTAAATTTAATCAATATTATGGAGAATTCACAAATTTAAATAATTCAAAAGGAGAACAAAAATTAACTTGTTACGAATTAGACTGAGATACGTCTCAAGAGCGGAAACTCCTTACACAGCTATCTCAAAATAACAATTCCACTTGGTTAGTGAAGTTAAAAACATAAAAATCAAAATAAATTTTTTTTGTGTTTTTTTGAATAAAGTAATAACAAAGCAAAAACAACACAAATAAAAATAAAAACAAGCTACCAATCAAATATCCCCTCCCCTAAACCTAATTGAGACATTGTCCCCAATGTCTAAAAAGAATAAGAAAAGTTTAGAAGAAATTACATGGTTAGCGTGGAATCGACAATTGTATCTACATCTAAAAAGAAAACTACAGATTAAGATCCAGTTTTATTCTATGCTTTTTGCCACGATTGTTATCAGACCAATTCAACTTGGAAAGAATATGGTCGATTTTAGGTTCATAAGCTAAGAGTTGGTCAATTAAATTATTAGCTTTTTTGGCAGTGAGGAAGATACATTTACAGATTTTGAAATAAATCCATTTCTTCTGGCATCTTCAAGAAACACAAAAAGAAAATCAAAAAATCCATCAACATTAAATCCTCCACCGTGCCCAGTCCACCTGGTAAAGCAATAAAAGCATCAGCATGATTAATCATTTCAGAAAGTCTTTCAGACATACATGAGACATGCATTCTTCTCCGTTTGATTTTCCGATGTGGTTTGCGTCTGCCAAAGGTTTTGGAATGATCCCCAAAACTTGACTACCACTTTCTTGTACGACCTTTGAAACGTACCCCATCAATCCAAGATTGTCACCGCCATATAGTAAATGCATATTTCTTTCTGCCATAACTCTACCCAATTCTTTTGCTGCCTCAACAAATTCTGGTTTAGATCCAGAGCTAGTTCCACAAAACACACAGATATTAATGATTTGTCTTCTTGAAGTTACTACTATTTTTTCTTTACCTCTCTCAAATCTGGATGTGTCGAATAAAGCAATGACGAGCTGAATTTATAGATCCTGAAAAAGGGTGGGTAATAATTGCACTAGTATCTGCCAAATGATAATTATTAGATAAACAGTAAAATAAATCGTGAAATTCAAAAAGTTTAGATCTTGACTGCAAAAATAAAGGAAATCAAAACAGTAAAGCAAATCACAATAATTATTTAAAGACAAAGAAATCAAAAAAAATAAATAAATATGTACAGGTAGTTATGATTGTGGCTCACTAATTCCTCTAGTTTTACGTCAATTAACGGCTTGAATGCCCTCTATGGGTCGGGGATAGGCTTCTCATCCAATTTTCTTATAAATTGGCAAACAATGTCTTTTAAAGTCAGATTCCTGAGACTATATTGTGGTCTTTCTTTTTGGAATTGTGTGTGTAAATTACGAATCGCTTCATGAACATATTCGCTAGGATGCGTCTCAAGAGTCAATGATATGTCATCTAAAGACTCCTTACCCATGTCATCTCTAATTAATTTAATTTTATCTTAGTGATTTTCAGACTGTTAGTATCTAAGACATGCCGCAAGATCCTAAACATGATTATATGTGTGAAAATTACAAGAAAAATGACGGAATCACTTACATTGTAATTTGGAGAAATTTTAAAATTTCTTTTGGATAAAGCTCCAAGCTTGTTGTTTATGCCTTGGGTGAGTTTCCCTATCACCTTATTTGACTCCTCTAAGTGCTAGCTTTGTTGAAATTTTTGAAGTAAAATTTCATTACCATTTGAGAGAAGAATCGGCAATGGAGAAGAGAAAGAGAGAGAGTGTGTGTGTTTTTCTAAAAACTTGGTTGTGTGTTTAATGACTATCTTTAATAAAGCCAACTACTTCCATCAACTTTAGACATTTGATGTAAGTCATGTGGTCCCACCACATTTTAAATTCAAAATTTGAGTTGGCTTCCTCAACACACAACTTGACTTGGGCCCACCAAAGTCAAAGATATTTTGTGTTCCCAAAACACAAAAAGACACACGTAAAGTCACAGGCAATTTTATCGAGTTCGTTTAATTCTAATTAAATGAATTCGCCATCGCGCCATAATTAAATCCAATTTAATTAAATAATTATGCCTCGCAAAATTATTACGATAGTCATTTTCGAATTAATTCTAAATTAATTCATTTGCCCGAATTAAAATCCAATTTTAATTTCGTATTGAAATCTGATTTCAATTAATATATTCGATATATTATTTCAGCACAAATAAATAAATTAAATAGAAAAATCCAATTTAACTATTAAATTTATTTTATAGTTATCGGACTATCCAAACACATGCATACCCCGTACCATGTTCTCACTGATTTACAAGACACGGTTGGCTTCTAGTAAAACACCGTGCCTACCCAATTCTCCAGAAATATTCGCCAAGGAATATCATATGTATCAGGCGTAGTAATACTAATATTATGTAATATGTAATACGATCCAGTATCAGATGTCACATGATAGGCCTAGGGCTGGCTCTTTGTCTGCCCCGTACGAAGCATATATCGGATCCCGAGTAACTAATCTCTGTAATCGGGAAGTCATGACCTAGTCATACTATCCCGATAGCTGCAGTTTTTAAGAGTACTAGTTCCGTATCATGTGTGGCCATCATCTTCATATCACTGAAGTGACACTCTTATCTTGACATCACATCCAATACACTACGAGTCTCAGTAAACCCAATACATACGTACACAGAACCTGTTAAAACTCCAGACGACCAATACTAAAGTAAACTGATTGTCGCAAGTAATAGCGACGTGAGTCTCAGTTAAAGATCATATACACCTACCCTGATTCAGATTCCCATAGACCATAGTCATACTACTAATGGGATTCCGAGTGGGTCTATCCAGAGCGAATTGTTCCTGGTCCAACGGCTAACATAACCTCTTATTACACTTGCATAAGTATCCAATATCTAAATATATGAGAACTATGTTGTTAAGCTTCCATAACGCGCACAAGTGTAATACTAATATATTCCGTATTATCAATGTCCAGTCTCGATAATACTTTGACTAGGGATATTTATTGATTAAACCATTCATGGATTAATATTGTCTCATATCTTATTAATCTGATTTAACCATATGGACTTTTATCATTAAGATATATCCAAGTAATCTAATTACAATAATGATAAAATAACAATTTCCTTTTGTCACATAGTTAATTTGTATAAAAACACAATGTTCTTTACAAATAGTGATGCTATAAGTCATAATTGTCCAACACAGACACCATTTCTAAAGAACGACAATGAGTGTTGCATGTCCAACATGCACATTCATAACAAACACCCAATCGTTTAGCTATTCTTTTTTTAGCATAGGTGTTTTTCCCTAAACCAAACATGTATGAAATGAAATAGTCAAATAACTCACCTGCCAAGCGAATTCGTGCCTCAATAACCCAACAAATATCACGAGGAATACCATGGATCATAAGAAGCCTCATTCTTTCGATCCATGCTTTGTAGATTTTCATCAGATAGTTTTGAAGGAGAGAAAGAAATTGTTTGCGAAGTTTTGTGAGAGTTTCTTCCATGTTGTTCGTGATTTTTCCTACAAAAATTAAACATAAAATTAAACACACAATAATTCAATATATACAAATTGCGTGGGTTGCCTCCATGTTAGCGCTAATTTTAACGTCTTTAGTCATACATGATTGTCCAGAATGTTAGGCTAGATCGGCCAGTGTGAGACTCTCTTTTTGACGCTCGGTGGGTCCTCTCTAATAGTGTTTGACACATTGGCTATTGACCTTGAATGTTTTATTAGAGTTGGGGTTATGTAGCTCAACTACTCCGTATGCTGTCACTTGGGTGATCACAAATGGGCCTGACCACCGCAATTTCAGCTTGCCAAGGAAAAGCTTTAACCTTGAGTTATATAGTAGCATCTGCTGCCCTCGTTCCAGTTGTCTGCCCACTATTTTCTGATCATGCCACTTTTTGGTCTTTTCCTTGTACATCTTGGCATTTTCATATATGTGGAGATGGAATTCCTCTAATTCATTCAGTTGGTGGAGCCGTTTCTCTGTTGCTGCTTGAAGGTCAAAATTCAGTTTTTTCAATGCCTAATCTGCTTTATGTTCGAGTTCCACAGGAAAATGGCATGCATTTCCGAACACCGGTCGATATGGGGAAATTCCAATGGGTGTCTTGTAAGCTGTTGGTAATGTATCATCCAATTTTATGGACCAGTCCCTCCTTATAGAACCAATGGTACGCTCCAAGATTATTTTGATTTCTCTATTGGAGACTTCAACTTGACCACTTGTCTGCGGATGGTAAGCAGTGACAACTTTGTGAGTTACTCCATATTTGGATAGGAGTGCATCGAAGTACTTGTTGCAGAAATGACTTCCACAATCGCAAATGATTGCTCGAGGTGTTCTAAAGCAAGTGAAAATATTTTTCTTGATGAATTTTAACACTACTTTGGAGTCATTTGATGGCAGTGTTGTTACTTCCACCCATTTAGAGTTGTAGTCTACTGTAACCAGAATGTACAAGTTTCCATATGATGGAACAAATGGTTCCATGAAGTCAATCCCCCATACATAGAATACTTTTACTTCGAGGATTCTTTAGAGAGGTCCTTCATTTCTTCGTGAGATATTCCCCGTCTTCTGGCATCTGTCACATTGAAGAACAAATACATGAGCATCTTTAAACAGGGTGGGCCAGAACAAACCTGATTGTAGCACTTTAATTTTTGTCTTGTCTCCGCTGAAGTGTCTACCATTTGCAAATGAATGACAGTGTTGAAGTACGTTGTTGATTTCTTCATGTGGTACACAACGCCCCAACAACTAATATGCACATCACTTAAATAGGTATGGTTCATCCCAGATGTAGTGATTGACTTCACTAAAAAACTTCTTCATTTGCTGATGTGTCCATTCCAATGCCCATTTCCCTGATACTATGTAATTCACATAGTAAGCATACCGTGGAACTTCCTGATGCTTGATGGTGAATAGTTGTTCATTTGAAAAAGAGATTGTCAGCTCAGTGCCAGATGTATCTACATTTTCTAGCCTCGACATGTGATCTTCCACTTGATTCTCTGTCTTATTTCTACCACAAGATTTCCACATCGAATTCTTGCAGTGAAAGCACATAATGGATCAATCTGGGCTTGGCATCTTTCTTTGAAATCATATATTTGATGGTTGAATGATCTGTGTAGGCCATCATCTGAGGACCCAGCAAATACGAGCGGAATTTATCAAAAGCGAATACTACTGCCAGTAACTCCTTTTCAGTTGTTGTGCAGTTGAGTTGTGTTTTATTCAATGTCTTGCTGGCGTAATAAATGGTGTGAAAAAATTTCGCTTTACATTGTCCCAAGACTGCACCCACTGTAAAATCACTCGCATCATATATTCCTTCAAAGGGGAGCACCCTATCTGGAGCTACTATGATGAGAGCATAGATCGGCTTCTGTTTCAAGATCTCGTAAGCATTATGGTATTCTTTGGTGAAGTGGAAGGGCACGTCTTTCTCCAGTAGATTGCATAATGGTTTGGAAATCTTGGAGAAATCTTTAATGAATCATCGGTAAAATCATGCATGCCTAAGAATGCTTTGAATCCTTTTGACGGATGATGGTGGAGGTAGTTTCTCTATCATCTCGATCTTTGCTTTGTCTACCTTAATTCATTTATGTGAGATCTGATGTCCCAAGACAATGCCTTCCTGCACCATGATGTGTCATTTCTCCCAATTTAGTACCAGAGTAGTGTCTTCACATCTTTGCAATACTTTTCCCAGATTGTGCAGACATTGATCAAATGAATCCCCGAACACTGAAAAGTCATCCATGAAGACTTTCATTCTTTGTTCTAGCATGTCTGAAAAGATGTCCATCATACATCGTTGAAAAGTGACAGGGGCATTACAGAGCCCAAATGGCATCCTACGGAATACGAAAGGTACCATACTGGCATATAAGGGTAGTTTTCTCTTGATCTTCTAGGGCGATGGCAATCTGATTGTATCCCAAATAGCCGTCCAAAAAGCAGTAGTAATCATGCCCCGCCAGTCTATCCAATATATGGTCAATGAATGGTAGCGGTAAATGATCCTTCCATGTGGCTTTATTCAGCTTCCTATAGTTCATGCAAACTCTCCATCCAGTCACCTTTCTCATCGGAATTAGCTCGTTGTTTTCATTGGTGACTAAAGTCATTCCTCTTTTCTTGGGTACACATTGCATAGGGCTTACCCAATAGCTGTCAGAGATGGGGTAGATAATATCTACATCTAGCCACTTGATGATTTCTTTCTTTACCATTTCCTTCATGATTGGATTCAGCCTTCGTTGACGCTCCATTATAGCTTTGTATTCATCATTCATCAGGATTTTGTGTATGCAAAATGATGGATTGATTCTTCATATGTCTGTTATAGTCCGGACAATAGCTCTCTTGTGTTCGCGTAGCTCTCTTGTGCTCACGTAGAACTCTCAGCAACTTATCTTCCTACACCCAAGTTAGAGAAGATGCAATAATGGAAGGTAAAGCAGAAAGTAGCTTTAATTCCAACTGTGGCGGTTCCTCTATCGATGGCTTGACTCGTTCTTTTGTTAGTAGTTCCAAGCTTTCTACATGCAGTGTCGATCTGACGCAAGGAACTCCATCAAAATAGTTTATGCATTCCAGAATCTCCTCATCTAACCTTATCTGACATGTTAGCGATACAAGCTTCAAGTTTTTCAGGGAAAGATTACATTGCATCTGTGTTCTGGATGACACTATCCATTATGTCAAGTCTAAAGCATTCATCATATCCTTCGTCATTTGGAAATTCCATGGCCTTGAACACATTGAACTTCACTTTTTAGTCTTGCACCCTCATGGTTAACTCACATTTTATACATCTATTATGGTTCGTCCAGTTGCCAAGAATGGTCTCCAAGGATGATGGGCACCTCTCTGTCTTCCTCCATGTCTAATACAATGAAATCTGTTTGGAAAAAGAACTTGTCCACATTGACAAGCACATATTCCACTACTCCTCTTAGATATGTAAGTGATCTGTCAGTAAGTTGCAAGGTGTCTGAGGTAGGCTTTGCATCTCCAAGCTGCAGTTTCCTATAGATTGATAAAAGCATCAAGTTAATACTAGTACCCAAATCACATAAAGCCTTACCAAAATAATGATTTCCGATGGTACAAGGAATGATGAAACTGCCAGGATCCTTCAATTTTGGAGGGAACTTTCTTTGAATGATGGTGTTGCATTCTTCTGTAAGTGCTACAGTTTCGAAAGCACCCAATTTTCATTTTCTTGATAGAACATCCTTCATGAATTTGAAATAACTTAGCATCTGCTCCAATGCTTCTGTAAATAGAATGTTGATATGTAGCTTTTTGAAAACCTCTAGGAATCGAGCAAATTGCTTGTCCAGTTTGTGTTTTTGGAGATGCTGCGGAAAAGGAGGTGGTGGAGTTAATTCTTCTAGATCATTTTCTTTTGATTCTTTTTCTCTCGTATTTGGATATGTTTCATTGCTCTCTTTCCCCATTGTAACTTCCACATTCGGTGCTGTAATATTTTTGTTGATTACAGTATCGCGTTTCAATATGATAGCCTGACATTGCTCATTTCCTCTGCTCATTGGATTTGGTTCTGTGTCGCTAGGAAGGTTGCCTTGTGGTCTATAGCTCTGAGCATGGGCCATATGTCCTAATTGATTCTCCAATGTTTTCAAAGGTGCTGCTTTGTTTTGAAACATAGTTTCGTATGATGCTGCTTGTTTTTGAAACATAGCATCACATGATGCTGCTTGTGCTTGAAACAAAATTCATATTTGCCTTCTTGTTTTTTCATCTATGCAAACAGATCTTCTATTAATGGCTTCTTTTCATACTCTATCCTTTATTTTGCTGTTGGAATCCAGGTGGGGGATTGTTCCTTTCATTTGGTACCTTCCCAGAAGTGTTGCTCCATGCAAAGTTGGGGTGATTCCTCCACCCTGGGTTATAGGTATTAGAGTACAGATTGTTTCATTGTCTGTTGAAGTTATTGATGTAGTTCACCAACTCATCATGTGGGTTGTGAGATTCTTCCACTAGTCTTCCTCCATATGGTACACTTGTAGATCCATTAACTTGCATGCTAAGAGTTTCCAAGCATCTGCAGATTTGATCTAATTTGGCATTTACAGCTGAGTTGGCCCATGCTTCGTGGATTTCTGCTACTCGATGAACCATATTCCTCTATGTTAGCCACAATGAGTTGTTATTGGTCATTTCCTCTATTAAGTCCTAAGATTGATCTTCTTCCTTTTCCATTAATGCTCTTCCAGCAGCAGCATCTATCGTGGTCCTCATCAACCAAAAAGCCCATTGTAGAAAGTTTGGACTTGCAGCCACTTTGGAATCTCATGGTGAATACATTTTCGGAGCAATTCCTTATATATTTCCCATGCTTCACAGAGGGATTTTGAGTCGTGCTGCATAAATGATGTGATGTCGTTTCTCAACTTTGCTGTTCTAGCTTGGGGAAAGTATTTTACAAGGAACTTGGTGCCAAGATTGTTCCAAGTGGTTATGGAACCTACTGGTAGTGAACGGAGCCAAGCCTTAGCTCTGTCTTTTAATGAGTATGGGAATACACGCAGGGGCATAGCTGCTCTAGATCCTTGCAATCATTGTCTATTATGTAAATAACTTAGAGTCTCTATTAATTTCTTTTTTATGAGAAAATCATAGTTGATTAGTCTGGTACACTCTAATGTTTGTGGTCCATCGGAGGTTACTTCACTAGGTGGTAATAAATACTTCCTAACTTTCATTAACGATGCTTCTCGGAAAGTATAGGTGTATTTTCTGAAAACAAAGGATCAGGTCATGGTTCATTTCAAACTATTTCATGTCATGGTGGAGCGTGAAACAAAGAAAAAATTGAACTGCCTCTGCACAGATAATGGAGGCAAGTAAACTTCCTGAGAGTTCGATGCCTACTACGAAAGATATGGTATTTTACACGAAAGGACTATTCCACGCACCCTACAACATAATGGTATTGCTGAAAGAATGAACCGAACCATTATGGAGAAATTCTGAAGTATGATCAACATGGCTAAGCTGCCAAAACCATTCTAGGGAGAAGTTGTTCGTGCCCCCTGCTACCTGATCAACAGATCACTATCTATACTGTTGAATTTTGAGATTATGGAGAAAGTGTGGTCTGGTAAGAATCCATCATATTCTCACCTTAGAACATTTCGTTGTTTAGCTTTTGTACACGTATCCAGAAAGCTCAGGCAGAAGCTCGATGTACGGACTACTCAATGTATCTTCATAGGCTATGAAGATGAGAAATTTGGATACAGGTTATGGGACTCGAAGGAAAAAAAGATCATCAGAAGTATGGATGTAGTGTTTCCTGAAGACTAGACAATAGAAGACATTGAAAAGCCTAAGATGTCTTCTAATTTCAGTGCCGAAAAAATTGATTCAAATCCAGACACAACCCCAGTACCAATACGAGTGGCCACAGATTATGATGGGGTGCATGATGAAATGTCAGAAGTAGAACCAGAGGAGGAAGAATAGGGTGTTGAGTATGGGAGTCTCAATCCGCTCCATCAGAGGCTACATGATCATCCGTAGATCTGGATGACGATAGACCTCCAGAAACTAGTGAACCTCAAGTACGAAGATCTGAGCGAGGCCGAATTTCATCAACCAGATACTCAAGATCTAATTATATTTTGCTTACTGATGAGGGGGAGCCAAAAAATTTTAAGGAAGTTGTATCTCATAAAGACAAATGAAAATGGTTGCACGCAATACAAGATGAAATGGAATCTTTACACAAGAATCATGCTTATGAGATAGTCAAGCTCCTGCAAGGCATGAAGGCATTAAAGAACAAATGGGTGTTCAAGTTGAAGAAAGATGACATCAAAAATGTCATGAAACGTAAATCCCGATTAGTAGTCAAGGGATTCCTATATAAAAAGGGAATTGACTTTGATGAAATTTTTTCACCAGTTGTAAGAATAGCTTTAATCCGAGTTATCCTAGGATTGGTAGCTAGTTTGAACCTAGATCTTGAACAGATGGATGTTAAGACAATATTTCTTCATGGTGATCTACATGAAGAAATCTACATAGAGCGACCAGAAGGTTTCGAGGTTTCAGGAAAAGAGAACCTTGTTTGCAAGCTGAAAAAGATATTTTACAGCCTCAAGCAAGCACCAAGGCAGTGGTACAAAAAGTTTGACTCATTCATGGTGAGTCAAAGTTACAAAAGAACTACAGTACACCAGTGTGCTTACATTCAAAGATTTCCGGATGGAAATTCTGTTCCTTTTCTATTATATAGAGACGACATGCTGATCGTTAGACAAGATGCAGTGAAGATCAGCTAGCTGAAGAATAAACTCTCTAAGTCTTTCGACATGAAATACTTAGGACCAGCTCAACAGATTTTCAGAATGCAAAGAGTTCGAGACAAACAAAACAAAAGGTTGTGTCTTTCACATGAGAATTATATGGAACGGGTGATCAGGAGATTCGATATACAGACCACTTCAAACTGAGCAAGAGTTTGTATCCCTCATCCAAGAAAGAGATAGAGGAGATGTTATTAACACTATATCCTTCAGCAGTTGGAAGCCTAATGTATGATATGGTATGTATCAGGCTATATATTGCTCATCCAGTGGGTCTAATGAGCCATTTTCTCTCTAATCCAGGAAAAGAACATTAGAAGGCAGTCAAATGGATTATGAGGTGCCTTAAGGGTACATCAAAATTATATTTGTGCTACGTGGGAGCTAATCCAATCTTAGAAGGTTATTCAGATTCAGATATGGAAAAAGATCTTGATGGTAGAAAATCTACATCATGTTTTCTCTACACTTTTGCAGGAGGAGTTGTGTCATGGCAGTCAAGATTGCAGAGATGTATTGCATTAGCCACAACAGAAACTAAGTATATTGCAGCAACGGAAGCAAGAAATGAAATATTATGGCTAAAACGTTTTCTACAAGAATTAGGGATCAAGCCGATAGAATACAAGATACATTGTGATAGTCAGAGTGCTTTGGACTTGAGCAAAAATCAATGTATCATTCCCGGACAAAGCTTTTGATATTCGCTATCATTGGATAAGCAAGGTAATAGATTAACAACTGCTGAGACTAGTGAAAATCCATACATATGAGAATCCAGCCGACATGTTAACAAATGTGGTTACTCGAGATAAACTAGAGCTGTGCAGAGTCATAGTCGAGATAACTATCAAATGACAATCGTTTTAGATGCAGCTGGAGGGGGAGAATTGTAATGTCCGACTGCATGAGGCATGCATGATCCATGCATGGTGTCATCCTCAACCACATTTGGAGTCATTTTCTACTTTCGGTGGTGATTGCCATCTTTGAGATAGAAGTCAAAGAAACATTCGGTGGATTACTATTCACTTGTTGAAATTATGAGTCTAAGTTTTGCTATAATTATAAAGCTCATTTGTGTGCTTTAGGCATCCCAAACAAGTAAGTTTCATGTAAAGTAAACTTTGAGAGTGTAAAATGAATGAGGTTTCTTATAAAATTTAAACATTTATAAATTTTATTATTCAATTTTTCCTTATAAATACTATTAAGTGATATCAATACTCTCTGCGCAAAACCGCATTAGCAAATCACAAAAATATTTATATCAATAAAAATAAGAATCCATAGGGAGCTATATGCACTTAATGCAACATCTTATTATCTAATTGTTGAAAACGAAGATGATTGGGAGCTCCTTTTTCTCTGTCATTGGAGGTTGCATTAATTGTCAATTTATCATTTTGCTTTCTTCTTTAACGCTAATTATGGTCTTATTACAATATCACTAGCTATTTTGGACTTTACACAGTGGCCATAATGTCCTGCCTGTAGGTGATTAAAAGGGTCAAAAAGCGACAAGAAATATACATGACATGATATTGTTGAGCAATTTCTTGAAAAGTTTGTGGAAAATGACAAACATTTATAGCTAATAACTTGTCCCCCAACTACAAAAAGAGTGTTTATGATTTGGTGGTGACTTTAAGGACTATGTTTTATGCCGGAACATAATTGAGGAGCTTCCATTATGTCAATATCTATATCAAATCCTTTGTGAGAATAATTATCTAGCAACAAGGGCACTTCCTTATCTATTAAGCGAGTCATTATTTATTATCATTGTCAATATATATTTTTTAATTGAGTCACTTTTAATATAATTTTAAAATAGATTTTTATTACCTTTGGATAGTTTTTGAGATTTTCAAGTCGCTAAACACTAATCGGATTAAAAATGATCAAAATTAAGAGAAAATATTTAATGTCACAAATTAAAATTTATATTTTCAAAATTGTAGAGACTAAAATATAATTATAGAAATTTGCATGGTAGTTGAGTGTCATTTTCCATAAATATAACTATCATTTAATTAGGGGTAGACACTGTTTGGTTTGGTTCGGTATGATTATAAAAAATTATAATTATAATTATTCGGGGTTTTTAAAAGCAAAAAAAAAAGAAGTAACTGCATGGTTTTTTAATTAAAAAATTGTAATTTTTAATTGTCGGTTCGATTCGGTTCTTTTTTCGATTTTTTTATAATAACGATAAAAAATTAAAAATAAATAATATTCACTGAATCTAACATTTATTTAAGTTTTTTTTATATTATAACTCTTCTAATTATCACAACTACACCAATAAATTTTTATGTGTTTTATTTTTTTTGAAACTCGTCGTGGTGCTTGTATAGGGTCATATCCATCTGAAATAGGTTGACCCGTTACCCTCTATCGTTCATTCTCCGGTCAGGGCGTGCAACATTGATATTTTAGAAAATTATTAATATTCACTGAATCTAACATTTATTTAAGTTTTTTTTATATTATAACTCTTCTAATTATCACAACTACACCAATAAATATTTTAATTAGATATGATTATTATTTAAATTATTTAAAATATAGGAAAATAAAACGAATAATAACCAAAGCAAAAAGTTATAAATATTTCATGAAATTAATCATCACTAAATACTAAATAAATTAAATAATATAACGAATATAATTATAAAATAACAACATAAAATGATTAGATTTTAAAAATTTTAATAAATTAAATTATTCAATTAAAATTTGGTTTGGTTTTTTAGTTAAAAATTAATCTAATTCGGTTTTTTTAATTAAAATATTTAATAATTATTTTTGAAAATAAAAAAATAATTACTTCGGTTTGATTTTTTTCTATTCCGTTCTGTTCGGTTTTTCATTTTCAATTGTTTTTGTCCACCACCACATTTAATTAGTTATTATTAATTTTTTTTTTATAATTAGGTATTATTGAGTAGTTATATGAGTGAAATTATATTTGCATACAAAATTTTTCCCAGTGCGTTTTGGATATCACCAACAAAATATATATATCACAGTAGTTTTTTTATATAGTGTGTTGACAAATATCAATTGGATCCAATGATATTACAATTTTGACAATTGAAGCCTCACCAGACCCGGCCGGCGGTTCGGTTCCGGTTCGGAACTGAACCGAACCGGCCGGTTTCCGGTTCCACAAGTGTGGAACCGGAACCTTGAACCGAACCAGAACCGACCGGTTCGGTTCCGGTTCGGTTCCAAACCTTTTTTTTAAAATTTTGAAAATTATTAAAATAAATGAGATTAATTTTATAAATAAAATTATTACATTGAAGAGCTTGAGCTTAA
The DNA here is from genome assembly GCA_019454045.1 of Zanthoxylum bungeanum. Taxonomy (NCBI): domain Eukaryota; kingdom Viridiplantae; phylum Streptophyta; class Magnoliopsida; order Sapindales; family Rutaceae; genus Zanthoxylum; species Zanthoxylum bungeanum. The sequence continues at coordinate 93,268 of SKCR01030852.1, forward strand.
ATTTTTAAAAATTTAAGTTGCCTACGTATCCTCCAAGGGTGAGAGGAATCAAAGTCACGTAGTTCCATTACAATTTTAAGACATATCCCCTTTGTAAATTACAATTTTACAATTATCAATCATCATTATCAGTTGATCCTTCGGCTCCGTTCCGCTTGCACTTGTTGTTGCACTTGCAGATGCATTATCGAACAAATCTTCAAAATCATCGGGGGCATCTTCTTGTTGTCTCAGACCAGCTCGAGTCCAATCATCCACACAAGCAGCTGTTGCTTCTAGAGTGCTTGGATGTAATGAAGATCGCCTAGCTTCCAATATATTACCTCCCAAGCTGAAGGCTTGCTCAACCGCAACTGTGGAAATAGGTACTGTCAATATCTCTTTAACAATAATTAATAAAACATTATATATTTTTTGATGTCGGTTCCACCATTCAAGGATTTTAAAAATTTTTCTAACTAAACTTTCAGTAGAAAATTAGAAATTTGTAGATAAATAATTATCTAATTTGGGGTTATTAGTTGTCGTATCCCTACCTTTTTATTTCATTGTAATAACCAACGATCTCCTGCGCTAAGTCTTGTTTTAATTACCGGTTCGCTACTACTAGATTCACCTAATGTTCCTAAGTTATATCTTACAATATAATCATTAAATAAATCAATTAAATCATTTCTTAATTTCGTCATTATTCTTATAATATCAATTCAGCTAATATTCCTAAATAACCATAGTAAGCTTGTAAAGCACCATTCAAACCTTCTAATTTAAATCTGATCAAAAACAGCAGCAATAAGATAAATTAAAGGAAATTTCTCTAAAATAATGCAACCATTTTACCTTCATAGCAGTAATAGCTTCGAACAAAACATAATCATTAGGATCGCTACTTTCAGCATGTTCATCCAAAGTACCCACAATATTCAAACTTTCAAGAACAAATAAATGTGATGTAGGATAATAAACACCGCTAAAAATTAAAGTAGTAGCGTCATTAAAAACTTTTAAAATATCTAAAAAATTTCACAAATATCCCATTGACTATGATAAAGTGTGATATTTTGAACATGTTGAGAAAAAAAACTACATAATGCATCTTTGTATTGAAATGCTTGACATAAAAGAAAATAAGTTGAATTCCAACGTATTGGAACATCTCTTGAAAATTTAATCGGTTTAATACCATTTATTTTACAAAACTTCGTCCATTCTCTTCTAACTTGAGAATATGACCAAATACAGTTAAGTGCCGTTTTAATTGGATCAAGGAAATGTGATAATAATTTTAGACCGTCTTGAACACATAAGTAAGGACATGACATGTACAACGAATATGAAAAAATTGACCCCCTAAATTTGGTTGACATAAGGATTTTAAATCATTGATGGATGCAGTATTTGCAGATGCATTATCAAATCCAATTGTTAAAATTTTGTGCAGTAAACCATATTCATCAAAAATTACCTTCATCATTATATAAATATTATGTGCAGTATGTTGGTCATCAAAAACTCTAAATGCAATAAGTCGTTTTTTGCATGGTAAATGATGCATCAATCTAATGACAAGTCACACCCATGTATGAGTGTGTTTGCCAATGGTCACTCCAAATATCAGAACATAGAAGAAATACGACCTTTCATCTCTTTAAATATTTCATTTAAAATAATTTTACCATCTTTATATAATTTAAAAATATGACGTTTTTTGTTGTTTCGAGTCATTCTACATGCAGAAGGGTTTAAAGCATTATGCACGTAATTAGTAAAATGAAGTTTTTCACCAAAGCTTAAAGAAAGATGTGCCATACAAGTTAATTTCGCAAATTCTTCTCTATTTTTTGCATCAGAATATTTAAATAAATCTACAACACTCGTACCTCTACTAGATGATGCGTACCTGGTCATTTGAGTTTGTGTCGTATCAATGTCAAGTTCAACCGGATGAGTTTTTCCATGTGCTTGTCATATTGCCGTATCCACCAGAAAATTTATAGGTAACCCCACAATAGGTGCAAATTGCTAGTTGTGAATCATCTTCTAGGCGTTCCAAATGAAAATGAATTTTGAAAATATCTGAGGACCGAGCCTTAACTTCTCTTCTCCGTGATTGTGCACCGACACTAGAGCCGCTCTTGGGTTGGCATATTTGACATTATATTCTCAGATGAGCTTGCCATTTTTGTTTGAGAAATTAGGAAGAAAAATAAGAAAATTGAATAATGCGATTGCGAATGATAACAAATTAACAACTAATTGAATTGAGATTGAGAATAAGATTATAAGAGAATTGTATTGAATTGAGATTGAGAATAAGAGAATTATAGAAAATGAGAGAGTTGAGAATTTGGTGTGTTGAATGAAATAATGAAAAATGAATCCTATTTATAGAGTTTTAGAATTTTTTGATACCAAAATGCCTTAAATATAACCGTTTTATTACCGTTATTAGGGATATATTAGTAATTTATATTTTAATTTATAAACTTTTTTTAAATTTTTTTTTTGCATATTTGGCGGCTCCATGCCCCCCCCAACGGCTACTAACCGTTGGGGAGGGTTCCTGTTGGAACCGTCGAACCGGTGGAATCGTACGGTTCCACCGGTTCCGACCGGTTCGAGTTGGGGTCGAACCCCAACCGAACCGATCGGCCACGGTTCCGGTTCGGTTCCGGTTCCGAACCGGAACCGTGGCCGGGTCTACTCACCATATTCCTGGTGGGTTATTCTTACATACCTCCCCTAAGGTATGACCTAATTACACATAGATGGATTGTATCTATGTATAATCACTTACATCCCCTGATGTTAATAGACCGTTAGTATCAAGTTAGTATATAGGAACATTGTAGTAAAATCAAGTTAGTAATATCTTTAATGGCTGACAGTTTGCACTGCTCTCTGAATTTCTTGTTCTTCTTTACAAAATCTATCACAAATACAAACAACACCATAATTCGATGAAAATTTATTTCTGAATCTCTCACAAACCGTAGCTTTCTTTTGTATACCATCATTTTAATTAACTAAAATTCAACAAAATCCTTTGTTGATGGTGATTTTTCACTATAAGAAAAATTGATCAACGACTTATGAGAGGAAGATTTTGCCAGCTATTTATAGGACTAAATAGTGCTATAACAGTTGAATCATAGGTTGTCGCATCAACAAAGTATGTAGTTTTGGTTAAAATATTGTAATGATGAGTTTCTATTGATATGGGTGGTTGAGTTCAGTAATAATATAATTGGTTGTTAAGTGGTTGGGGAAAATAGCATGGAACAATGATGATATGGTGATGACGGTTGACATCATGAGTTGGTAGAATAATGGATTTAGAAGTTTATATAAATGAGTTGAAGTCTCAGATTCAACTTCAATGGTTAACAAATTTTGTATCTCACCACTTCTAGAGAAATTGAGAGTTAAAGAGTTAGTGATAAAGAGAAAGCAAGTCAGCGCCCAACCGTCTTTTAGACTTGTATCGGGCTTAGTAAGACCCGATGTGTTTATTTTTGTATCCTTGTATTCCCCTCATCCACTTGTAGTTCGAATCGATCTTCACCCCAAGTAAGTAATAAAATACATCATCTTTCTCCAGTGAATTTAGGTTGAAGTCAATTTTCGCCGAACCACGTAAATTTTTGTCTCTGTGTTTTTCTTGTTATCTTGTTAAATTTATTTTTGGTTTCCTACTAACTAAACAAATTCACAGTTGAGAGGGGTTTATTCGAGGGATTAATTTCTCATATTATACTTCGAACAAAAAACAGCCGTCAACACCATTACTACGCAGGCGGAGCTGTTTCCACTCGATGAAGTCACTACCGTGCCGACGCAGTCCCCAGTCCAGATTTATTTTCTTCATGGCTTCCTCATCATTTATAAACTAGAGAGAGAGATTGTGAATTGTTGTGCAAGACTTTTGACTTTGTCAATGGCCATATCACACATTATGTGTAATTTAGATTTAGTCATATCTCAGGGGAGGTATGTAAAAATAACCCCATGTAAAAAAATAACTCTATTTCTAGTATTCATTTTACTTTTTCCCCCTGAAAATGGGCGTTTAAAGTTATTTTTTGAGTGCATATAATCTTAATATTTTCTCTGAGTGTGATCAATATTTTTATAATTGTGTAGAGTAAATAAAGATAATTAATTTAAAGGGTTTAAGTAATGATTTTATTTATTTTATACAGAACAAAAATTAATTTATTATATTTAATATATGAGTGTATAAAGTAAAAGAGTGTTTTAAGTAATTTTCAAAGTACATATAACACCATCCTTAATAGTAATGATAGATCGGCATTGAGCTAAATTTTATACTAAATTTTACACCATCCTTAATAGTAATGATAGATCGGCATTGAGCTAAATTTTATACTAATAGTTATTAAATAATATTTTAAATGTAACTGACACTACTGCAATAAGGCATAAAGAAGTCGGTTTTTAAACAATGTCTATTAGTTTAGACATCGGTTTCAAAAGTGTTTTCTATTCAAGTGTTGTTAAAGCTTTCTTTTTTTAGATCATTTAATAACTGATGTTATAAATATTTCGAAAGACATCGGTTATTCGTAAAAGCGATGTCTTTCGAATTGTCATAGAAATCGATATTTTTATTAAGATGTCTTTATATTTGTGAAATGAAATCGGTTTGATTAAAATCGACTTCATATCTATTTGAATAGAAATCGCTTATACAAAATAATGTCTTTAAGTAAAAAAAAAAATAATCAATTTTTACTATATCATAACCGTTTTTAAATGTTTTGTCAACTGATGTCTTAAAATTCATATGTTTTTTTTATTGCAAATTTAAATGATTCATCATAAAAATCATTAGAACACAATATGATAAAACATAAAATTCATTCAATAAAAATATATATGAATTTGAATTTGTCCATACAGTTTTTTTTCTTTTCATCCTCATTGAAACCCTAAGCCTTAAAAAATCACTTAGAACAAAGTAGTTGAGTTTTAAAAAATAAAATAAAATAAATCAGCAAATTTAAATTTCATATCTCTGATGCTACAAATTATGCTCATTCACTTCGCATCCCATCAATTTCTTCTTGAGGGTATGTATTCATTCCTTGAAACTGCAATAATAACGCATAAAAAAAATATTAATTAATTATCAATTTTTCATAGGTGATTTTTTCAAGTTCCACTAACATTCACTTATTTAATGGATTCACTCTTTGTAGCTCCACATGGCACAAGTTCAATCACCAAATAAAAATATATTTAACAGTAAAATTAGTATTAAACTCTTACATTTTGCATAACATATATATGTGGATCTGCAATGATGTCTATCATATACTTTAATACATAATATCCACATTATTCCTTGTTTGTAGGTTGTTTTGGACACTATAACCTATTCAACATATTAATAATTTTATGAAAAAAATAAATTGATTAGTTTAGTTAAAATATGTATACCATAACACTCTTCCAAGCTATAGATTTCCGTAACATTCTTTGCTTCTAAGTTGCAAACATTTTTAATGCCCTGCAAGAAATATGCTAAGGAAATATAACACAAATATGTCACTTATTTTTAAAAAAAAATTAAAATAAAAACGAAAAATAAATTACAAGACTTATTTATTGACAATATCTTTAATATCACGACGAACTTCTTCTCGAATTGGATCTAAAAAATATGCAATGTTATTATCAGGATACAAAATGACTAACATCCAATGGAACCTATCAATTAATATTAAGTAATAAATGATTTTGTTCATTGCAATTTACCACATCAATATTAAAGTTAAGCAATGATAAAATTAACACTTACGATTGATTGAAGGAGCAAAAAAAATCTGGTTTGGTTTTGCATCCTCAAACCTGTCGGCAATTACACGTGCTCTTTCATCTGAAGTTCCTGCAAACTGAGTGATAAGGTTGAGATCCACAAACGCAAACATATCTGTTAAGTTACTCTCTCTCATGAGATTGTACAAAGGCCTAAAAAAGTAACAAAAAATTAATTATTATTTGTTCCTCTAAAAAGAATATATATTTCAGTAACATAAAAATAGAATTAAACATCACCTTAGGTACCGGAACATACCCTAAAAGGTTCTGGTTCCTAAACCTACACTATTAAATAGGGTATTCGGGTACCCTGTTTTTTCAAAATCCAATTTTTTGTAATTCACAGTTCACTGTTTTCTGTTGTTGAATCATGAATGTTGACAATGATATATAATTCTTGGATATCTAATCATTTGAAGCACAAAAAGTCAAGGTTCGAAAACTCGGTGTGCGGTGTGAGGAGGTCCCTCGCGTGAGGCGAGGCGGACAGCCTCGAGGCGGTCGAGGCGACAGCCTCAATCCGAACACGAAAAAAACTAAAAGCAATAAATAATCTACGACTAATACATAAAAGAATCTATCAAAATTAAACAAAATGAAATATAATAAAATAAGTTCATGAAATAAAATGACCGCTAATCTCTGAATAGGCTATTATTGTGTTTAATAACATAAAATGTGGGTATGAAGTGTCATCCTTCAAAAGGTCATCATCATATATAATTTCTATCATAAATAAATTTATTAATAATAAATTATAATTAATAAATATATATAATAGTGAATGATTAGTTTTAGTGATAATTATTTTGCCATTTTCGGCTAAGCATTGAGGTCGAGCTACTCTGTTAATATAGTTAACAATACTGCCAGGAAAATAAAATTGAAAATTTTATTTTCTGTACCTTTTTAGTCTATAAAAAAGCTCAAGTTGAGACTTTTTGTCCCTACTTTCAGTTTCCTTATATTTATATTTATTTTTCTTTTAAAAATAATGACTTCACGGCTTTTGGGTTGAGGCATCCGCCTCAAACCGCCTCAAGCCGCCTCGACTCGAGGCGTCATGAGGCGCGCCGCCTCAGGCCTTTGAGGCGGTCCTATTGAAAACTCGGTTTGAGGCGACAGCCTTGACGCGCCATAGCTGCGAGGCGGCCGAGGCGGCGCCTCGAGGCGCGCCTCAGATGGAGTTTTTAAACTATGCAAAAAGTTACATACCCACTGCACTGAAGTCAATAGAAAAAATATATTTTGTTTAACACACTCAAGCACACTGTGAAACCATTCTGCAGACAAAAGTTACATAATTTGCTATATTATCCACCATTATTATTATATGTTCAACACACTAAAACACCAAACATCAGAAGCAGCATCAAACAGCAGCACCATAACCATGGAATGACTTTAATTAAGAGTGAACAGCCATCACATTCAACAGCCAACAGAGGAAACCAAATTAAATTGGAAAATGGGAAAAGTCAATTTTTCCACCTAAAGATTGCCTTATATTCAAAAATACCTGAAAACTTTCGTCAAGTTCACCGTTCTATCGGTTGTTGGCACAAGTGTTCAATTTTCCACTTTAAAGATAACAAATATAATTTATGTTAGAGATTTTTGCATGAAAATACCATTTTACATTCACAATATGTGAATTATTACAAATTTAACCAAACAAAAAGAAAAAGAAAAACGTTAATTCTCTTTAATACTAATTTTCTTTGTAAGATACATTCTCAAACAGCAGAAATAATTTTCTCAAAAGTTAAAAACTGAATACAGAAAAAAAGTTATCACACATCTAACACTAATTTTCTTTGTAAGATATATTCCATTACAAGAAAATACCATTTTAGTCAATGGGATTTCAAAATCAAGGTCTTGTACCAATATTAGCATTAACATCAGCAGCCAGAAAAACATGTGCACGCAACAACCCCGCAATAGGAAAAATCAAGAGAAAATGTTTCACAACCCAACAACCAGAAGCAGTAAAAATTCATATAATTTCACCAATTAAGCTCAAACAAAATTACATAATAATTCTTCTCACCTAGCCTCAACCAACCCAAACTTCCCTTTTTTTGTATCTCCATATCACTTTGACTTCCATTGCATCCATTTTCCTCCAGCCTCTCCTCCGCTTCATGTGGCTGTACGACAGATGAGGCGGTATCAGCACTGCCCTGGCGGTTCCACCGTTTAATATTTATGTCGAAATTAACCCTAGTGGGTGAATTTGTGTAATGGGTTTTTGATTTGATAAAAATGTTAGGGTTTAGGTTTTTTTGCTTCTCTCTGTGTTTTCCCCAGGGATCCGAGAGAGTTTATTAAAAAATTATGGGTTTTATTAATTACATATTTTTTAATTCAGCAAGTTAAATGACCAAAATACCCAAATCACATTATCAAAATTTTAACTATGGGTGGTAATTTGGGTTAGGATTCGTTTATTCATTCGATTCGATTCGCTTTAAAGCGAATACGGGTTTGAAAAAATGGATTCGTTTAATAAATTGGTCAATTCGATTCGATTCGTTTAAAAACCGGTGGCTAAAATTATGTTTTTTATGCAATTAGACGGAGAATAAGAATTCTATAGTGAAGCGGCAAAAGCCAATAAGAATATCAAGAGTCTCTAGGCTTTTATTATGTTGACTCTATTTCTATTTTTAAGTTAGAAAAACAATTAAGTCAAATCCAATTTTTAGTTAACGAAATCACATTTATTAAAAGAAAATATTTTAATATGTGATCTATTTCCTATTAGATTTAAAGACAACTGTTTTTAATTATGGGATTTCTTTTATATTAGGTAAAGACAACGGTTATTAATATGTGGTTTCTTTCCTACTAGATAAAAACATCGTTTATAAACTAAAATTGTTGTTAAAACTGATTGTATTTAAAAGTGATTTAAATTCTATTATAAAAGAAAACGGTTTAAAATAAAACCGATATCTTTTACTTACCAAATCGGTTAATTGATAAACTGATTTCTTTTAAAGTGTTGGTTATTCCTATTATTGTAGTAATGTGAATATTAATATGGATTTCTATTAAAGGATATGAAAAATTTAGCAGTTCAGTGGATCCAAATTCTTATTTAATATGTAAAGAATTTCAAAAGTCAACAACCTTTTTATTAAATAGAAGAAATTTTATTTCACAGATATTGAAAAATATATTGAAAATCCTTGGAAGTCTTTAAAACTAGAAGACTACAAAATATAGAACATTATTGAAACGAATTTGAATGTAGGCCGAAAGAATTGAAATGAAGCGAGTTGGGTCAAAATTTGATATAATTACTCCTGTTAAAATGACTAAATGAATTGAATTAAATTATTCATTATGAGTATGATTTGATTAGACAAATATTACTAAGTGTGCATCTAAATTATACACTTAACGACACACCCTAGATATAATTAAAAAAAAATTATATATATAGTGTGTGTTTTTGAATGTATCTGTACATATATCATTATTTTATTACTGGATTTGGATGAATAAATGAGACTAATTTTTAAAAATTTGACCAAGTTTATTCGAGATTCGACAAAAATCTTACCTACAACTTAAATTATCATAATTAAAGTGTATTTTATATTTATTACAAGACATAATGTCACTTGCAATAAAGCAATGCAACAAAAGATGCAGTCACCTTCCTAAAACAAAGAAGTAATAACACTTGCCTAATGGTTTTGCTGTCAGTAATGACCATATGTTAAAATAGTTTCTAATCAATACAATTATAGTTTTGTGCCTTTATGAACAAGTAAATTTTTCTATATGCTACTCTACAAAACACTAAAATGCCTTAGAATTGTACTACAAATTTCGTGGAAATCTCTTCAACATTGAACGCTAGGGCTAACATATGTGACCAAAACAGATAGAACATAAGTGAAGCTACTGCAGAACATGATAAAATCTGATATAATCATATAAATACCTCATCAAATCTTATAAGGGAGTAAGTCTATCATACACTGACTACTCCAGTGACTTACCTAACAAAATATGGAATCTGGCTCATGATTGTTTCCAGTTTCAGGTGGATTCCGGGTTCTTGGATTCTGAAACTATTATGGGTTCTTCGATTCTGAAACTACTACGGGTTATCTTACCTACCACTTAAATTACCACCCGTGTATTTTATTTTTATTACAAAGCAAAGCAACAAAAGATGCAGTCACCTTCTAACATCGACTGAAGGAAAAAAAAATAACAACAGTAACAACACATTGCTGTCAATCTTATTTGTAAAGCTCTGCATTAGCAAGCCTTGGTGTTGGAATGGCGACCAAAGGTTTCTTTTTCTTGACAACAAGCCCATATTTATCAGACAAATCCAGCTTTTCACCGCATGGCAATTTCCAATCAAAAGAGTGCAGTAATGAAGCCAGAACAAACATGACAAGCCTCTCAGCAAGAGGAAGCCCAGCACATATCCTTCTACCAGAACCAAATGGCATGTAATGAAAGTTGTTGCCAGTGTAATCAAATTTATCAGTATCATTTAAAAACCTCTCAGGTTGAAATTCCAGGGGATTGTCCCAAAGTTGAGGATCTGTCTGTATGGCCCCTATATTTATAATGACACTTGCACCTTTAGGTATAGTGTAGCCACCAATTGTTGTGTCTTGACTTGGAGTACGTGGGGGCAGTAGCTTAGAGGGAGAGTGCAATCGAAATGTTTCTTTCACTGCAGCTTCTAAATACTTTAACTGAGGCAAGTGAGACTCTTCAACCATGTTGTCCATACCCACAACCTTTGCTAATTCAGACTGAACCTTCTTCATCTCCTCAGGATACTGCAGCAATATTGTCATTGTCCATTCCAATATTGTTGTCGTGGTGTCAGTGCCACCCGTAATTATGTCCTGTTTCAAAAAAAAAAAAAATTATTAATGCAAATATATATTTTACTTTTCAGTAGAGATGGAAATCGGTCGGAACAAATGAAGATTTGTCAATCCTGATCTCATCTTGATTGTGGATTCGAGACGAAAAAATCATTTCGAATTCTCAATAATTTTTTAATGGGGGCGAAAAATCGTTTCGAATTTCAAACTAAACTATTTGGGATCTCGAATCCCGATTTTAAGGCCAAAAATCGAGAATCGATGCGAAAAATCATTTCGAATCTTGACTTGATTTTTTATTCGGAAAGAAAAATCGTCCCAAAATCAGATCAAGAATTCCTATCAATTCTACGTTACCGTAGGAATGACAGCGGAACGAATTTTGTCAATCTCGATCCCGTCTCATTAAATATTGTGTCATTCTACTAAAATTTTGGGACTTTTTTTGTCTCATCCCATTTTCAAATCAAAAAAAAAAAAAAAAAAAAATGTTTAAATCTCATCCAGAACGGGAAGAGATCCCGTTGAGATGGAAAAAATTGACAACCCTACTTTAGAGGGATCATAAGGAAAGAAAGTATGTAAATACCATGAGCAAACCGATAAGTTGGGTCTTGTTAAGTGAAGTTGAGCTATCTTCACCATCTAATAGCTCTAAGAAAGACTGCAAAAAGTCCTTCCCTCCATCAAATTTCAACTTTCCTTTAGCTATCAAATCCTGACGCTTTTCAACAGCAGAGTTAAAAAAATTTTCAAACCACACTGCAATCTTCTTAGTTTTCTTTTCAATTCCTTGTATATCAAACCGTGAAAGCACCGGAAATATGTCCGAAATATTCGGAGTTCCAATCAGATCCATGATATCTTCAAGCATTTGTTTGACCTGAGCATCAATATCAGTCCCCATTTCTCCAAAATCCTGAGCGCCACCCCACAGCATGTTCTGAAGCACATTAATGGAAGTCGAAGTTGACAATTCACCAACATCGACAGGCTTGCCAGTTTCGTTTCTATACAAATATCTGATCGTGTTCTTCAGCTCTTGGTTTCTTAGATCAGAACAAGAATCCAGGCTTACATTACTCATCATCTCGCCCACCATTACCTTCCGCAATTTCCTCCAGTGAGCTCCGTATGGGCACCATACGATGTCATTTCCCCCGAACGTTGAGAGCCGTGCGGCGATTGTTGGCTCACGGTTACCGAAGATTGTGTCTTTGTCACGAACCACTTCTTTGGCTAGTGAGGGAGAGCTCACCACTACCCATAATTTGTTTGCGAGCCAGAACTTGTAGACAGGACCGTAGGTTCCAGCCAATTCTGTAAATGACTTGTGGAGATCAGTTCCGAGAAATGGAAGGTATCCGACGAATGGCAAGCCGCGGGGACCCGGTGGCAGTGGAGGGCCACTTGCTTTTCTTGATTTTTTGGTGAACCAGATCACGGCGGTAAGTATAACAACTAATGAAGTGACAATTAATGCAGTAAGATTTTGATGTTTTTCACTGATGGAATTGCATAACCAAGACCAGACACAAGCCATTTTTGAGGTTTTATGTGTTTCACTACTTGTCTGTCTTGGAAAGGTACTTTGCATCTATGTATAAATACAATGTGACAATGGAAAAATTCTAGAGTTGATGATGTTAAAGATTGAGGGGAGCCGCCATAATGACTAGGAATAAAAAAAAAATAAAAAAATACAAATGGAAGGAGCCTTTGGGTCCATGAGGAAAGTGTGATTAAGCAGTTAATCTTTGAATTTCTATAGTTGTTGACAAAGAATAAAAAATTCTTTATATTGTTATTGAAGGTGTATTTGGAGATAATGAAGAATAATTACATTATGAAGGCCGGTCAAACTTCAAGGGTAGGTGAACATGAGTGGGTTGAAATTATAATTTAAATTGAATATCCCGTTTGCCACATTCAACCAATACACGAAAATCATTTAGTCAATAAACAACTGAAAAGTTTGGTTGTTAGTGGGGAAGGATTGGTATTTGTATTGATATTTTATAAAATAGTAAAATTTTCATAACCATTATGGAAACCACGGCTGTCCCAGACTCTTACAAGAAGTGCACCCCCTAGATTCGAACCCAGAATAGGTGGTTTGGTGGCGGGGTTTCCATCGTTTCCCAAAAAAAAAAAAAAAAATCGATTGATTTTTGATTACCCAAAACTATCTTGATTTCAATTTTAAATCTATTTTTAATTTTTTTTTAAGATTTTAATTTGATGATTTTATGTGGAAAAGAAAAAGATTTCGTTGGCAATAATGAAATGAGTGAGAATATGTTAAATAATTAAAACCAATATAATAACTCCAATATCCTTAATTTATTATATTTTTTTAAATATTTTTTTTTCTATTTGTAGCAAAACAATCTATATTCATATTGATTTGATTAAAAGACTCGGATTTTTTAGTCTTTATTTATCATGAATGAATGATTTTTAGAGAATTTTGTGATATGATCAGTCGTGTGAAATGTCAACTTTAATCTTCCTTATTAATTTATAATTAATTTCTGATTAATCACTAATTACTCAAATAACCTATGATTTGTTGTTGATTTTCGAACGAAAAAATAAGCATTTTTTTAGAACGAAGCTGTATCTCATAAAGACAAAGAAAAATGGCCGCATGCAATGCATGATGAAATGGAATCTCTGCAGAAAAATAATACTTATGAGATAGTCAAGCTCCCTCATGGCATGAAGGCACTGAAGAAAAAATGGGTGTTCAAGCTGAGAAAGAAGACAGCGAAAATGTGGTGAAACACAAAGCCCGATTAGTAGTCAAATGATTCCTACAGAAAAAAGGAATCGACTTTGATGAAATCTTTTCACCAGTTGTAAAAATGGTTTCAATCCGAGTTATCCTATGATTGGTAGCCAGTTTGAACTTAGAGCTTGAACAGATGAATGTTAAGATAATATTTCTTCATGGTGATCTAAATGAAGAAATCTACATGGAGCAGCCTGAAGGTTTCAAGGTTTTAGGAAAAGAGAACATTGTTTGCAAGCTGAAGAAGAGCTTGTGCGGACTCAAACAAGCACCAAGGCAGTGGTACAAGAAGTTTGACTCGGTCATGGTGAGTCAAGGCTACAAAATAACTACAGTAGACCAGTGTGTCTACATTCAAAGGTTTCCGGATGGAAATTTCGTTACTCTTATACAATATATAGACGACATGTTAATCGTTGGACAAGATGCAACGAAGATCAGCTAGTTGAAGAAGGAACTCTCTAAGTCTTTCGACATGAAAGATTTAGGTTCAGCTCAACAGATTTTGCGAATGGAAATAATTTGTGACAGGTCGAACAAAAAGTTATGGCTTTCATATGAGAGTTATATTGAACAGATAATCATGAGGTTCGATATATAGAATGTTAAACCTGTCAACATTTCGCTAGCACACCATTTCAAAATGAGCAAGAGTTCGTGCCCCTCATCCAAAGAAGAGATATATGAGATGTCATCAATACCATATTCTTCAGCAGTTGGAAGCCTAATATATATTATGGTATGTACCAGACTTGATATTGCTCACGCAGTGGGTGTAGTGAGCCGTTTTCTCTCTAACCCAGGAAAACAACACTGAGAGGTAGTCAAATGGATTCTCATGTACCTCAAAGGTACATCGAAGTTATGTCTGTGCTATGAGGGAGCTGATCCAATCTTGGAAGGCTATACAAATTCAGATATGACGGGAGATCTTGATGGTAGGAAATCTACATCAGGTTTCATCTATACTTTTGCAGTGAGAGCTGTGTCATGGCAGTCAAGATTGCATAGGTGTATTGCATTATCAATAACAGAAGCTAAGTACATTGCAGTAGCGGAAGCAGGAAAAAAATGTTGTGGTTAAAGTGTTTTCTCCAAGAATTAGGGATCAAGCAAACATAATACAAGATACTTTATGATAGTCAGAGTGCTCTGGACTTGAGCAAGAATTTAATGTATCACTCCCGAACGAAACATATCAATATTCACTATCATTTGATACACGAGGTGATGAATCAACAACTGTTGAGACTAGTGCGGATCCATACATATGAGAATCTAGCTGACATGTTAACAAATGTGGTTACTCGGGACAAGCTGGAGTTATGCATAGACATAGCCGGGATAGCTGTCAGATGACGATCGTTTCATATGCAGCTGTAGGGGGATAATTGAAGAATCCAATTGCCACCAATCCAGCTGCCACCATCATTGGAAGCAAGCCTCCAAGCCAACTTTAGGTGCAAGTTTGAAAATGGAGCAAGCTTCCAAGATTACTTTCGGATGGCGCTATTCATGTGTGGAAAATTTGAGCAAGAATTTTTCTATAAATACAGAGCTTGGTTGTAAGCTCATTTCATCCCAAAACAGCAAGCTTCAAGTAAAGAAAGCTTGGTAAAGAGTGTTAGAAGTGAGTTTTTGTAAAGAATGTAAACACTTGTAATTTCTATTCTTGTAAGTAATAAATTCAGTTTTTCCTAAAAAAACATTCTTCGGTAATAGGAGAATCACAACAAATAGTATATGCTTGGTCCCTAAGGGGCGTGACTTGGTGGTGTAGGGCTCAGAATCTCACATTGAGGTCCTGAGTTTGAATCCAAGAAGTGTGTTTCTTGTATGAGCTTGTGACAGTCGGAGATTTACCTACTCCGCTTAGGCCCGAAAGAGATGATTTGGCGGTGGGATTTCCAATGATTTTTAAAAAAATAGTATATATTGAATAAGCTTCTTCATATTAAGACATTAGGTGTCGCGGATAGACTTGTAGCTCGATGAGGTATTGACGTTATTAAAGGCATTTGAGCATCTTTAGGGATCAAAAAATGGGAGTAAAATAGGATTTTAATATGGGTCATGCTAAAGATCCATTTTAGGAAAATTTTCACATCATTTTTATGGGGAATGCAAAAAATTATCATAGCATTAATTACTTTTTTCTTTTTTCCATTAAAATTTCCTAAAATGTATCATTAACGAGTGCCCTAATGGCACTCGTTAATATTTCCCTTTTAATATTCAATAATATTCTTAATTTTTATTTTATTTAATTTTTCAGTGATCTCTTTTTTAAAATTTTTGAAAAGAAACGATATCTTATATAGTACTCTATATTATTTTAAAAATCAACTAATTAATATTGTTCTGTATACATAATAAAATATTTTGTATTATATATGAATTTTGTAAGAGATTTATAGGAATATTATTAGAATAAATCTATATACATAACTTTTTAAATTAAAAATAATGTAAATTTTAAATAAATACAAAGTGCCAGAAACATGATTGGTGGTGCTCTTAGTTGGAGACACCTTCCGTTTCCAATTTGGCTGCCATGCCTCAGCCTCATTATAATTTTTTGACCACATCAAGAGCTGCTCTTGAAAACTTTTTTGTCTTTTGTGCATTTACCAATATTTAAAATAAAATAAAATAAACCGGGACACCAGATGACGTGATGGTCAGTATTCGCCAGTGTTTGGATCGGTGTGGGAATCTTTTATGTTTGAAGTTTGACCAGGGGTGCGTAAAATAGATTATTGGCGAAAATGTAAAAGTGACCCTCTAATTTTCATGTTTTTTTATTTAAGTCCGTTAATTTTCAGTTTTATCAATTCAGTCCTCTAACTTTCAATTTTTGTCAATTCAATGCTCTGTTATAAATTCATCACTGTTGCCGTTACAAAAAACGGCAACAGCAAAGTAAACGTATTTTGCCTCTTATTTAACAGATGAAGCTAAAACAAAGTAAATGTACTCTGCTTGCATCTTCGAGCTATTTTTTTGTCAAAAACACATATCCCAAGTTCAATATGACTTTTTGTCAAAAAATTATAAAAATTATAACTAGTGCTAGTAACGAAGATATGTATTTATTATAAGAGATTAAGATAATAAAATGTTTTACCTACTATATTTAGACTCGAATCAAATGATTCGATTGTGTTATTTCCAATCCTTAAAAAAAAATACACAAGACGATACATTTTACACTGCAGTTGATCAGTGGACCCTAGCGACGAGTGTGGAAAAATAATTATACGCAACTTATTAGCAAAAACTTAATGGTTAGACATTATAATACATGCGATTGCACAAAATCAAAAGTATTTGTTGTCATCAAATGTAATGCCACATCATCCGAGAATGCCATCATGCCACTCAAAAGATGGAGAAAATCTACCATACAACGGAGGTAGATTTTAGTAAATGACATAAAATGTGATACCGCGTTGTATGGTAGATTTTCTCCATCTTTTGATTCGATGAAGAATAACACAATCGAATCATTCGATTCGAGTCTAAATATAGTAGGTAAAACATTTGATTATCTTAATCTCTTATAATAAATACATATCTTCGTTACTAGCACTAGTTATAATTTTTATAATTTTTTGACAAAAAGTCATATTGAACTTGGGATATGTGTTTTTGACAAAAAAAAATAGCTCGAAAATGCAAGCAGAGTACGTTTACTTTACTTTAGCTTCCTCTGCCTGCCTATATTTTCTAATTGAGGGTATTAATTAAATAACAAACAAAATACGTTTACTTTGCTGTTGCCGTTATTTGTAACGGCAACAGTGATGAATTTATAACGGAGCCTTGAATTGACAAAAATTGAAAGTTAGAGGACTGAATTGACAAAATTGAAAGTTAACGGACTTAAATGAAAAAACATGAAAGTTAGAAGGTCACTTTTACATTTTTGCCTAGATTATTCTATTATGTTGGTAATATCATAATACTATTTCCAAGGGATGTGATTCAGTAGTGTAAATGATCTGATATATAGGTTATGTGTTCGAATTCAAGGGAAATATTTTTTATAAGAGCATAAGATTATCGAGGATTTCAACTGTTTCGCTTAATCTCGAGTACAATAATTTGACGGTAAGATTTTCAATATATTTTTTTAAAATATAACAAGGACTTGATAGCTTCAGCGTCACAGAGCCTACTATACATGGAGGAGATAACCACTCTTGAGTGTGATGACTAATGAGAACATGTTCTTTAAATTTTCCTTGTGTAAACATAATAAGCATATATTAAGCGAGGAATTAGAAGAACTAAATTGTCATGAAGATAAATTATAAAAAAAAAAATCAAAAAATTCAACCCCGTTTAGTGAAAAAATATAACAGTATCTCATTGACCAGTCCATACACATAAACAGACTTATCACATAAGATTGTGAAATCTATATCTTTTCTATCCCATCATCTCTATACTCCTTATAAGAATCATGCATGTATGTAATCTACACCGCACTCTGCTATAGCATTTACCCGCAATTTTTTTTTAATAAAAAGTATTGAAAGATAAGTAAAATTTTTCATCTTTAAGTTATTTATTTTTTTTTAGTGTTTTTATGTTATTTTTATGCTAATTTTTGTACACATGTCATTGCCCTTCAGCATTTCCTGATAGTACATTGATTTAACAGCTCTATAAGGTATATAATTAAAATATTGTATATAGTACACAAGACTCCTTTTATAATTAGGGTTTGGAAAGGTCATGATATAAATATTCTTACTCATTTTTTCTTTTCACATATAGAATGTTTTCAAGATTCGAACTCATCCATCTTTGAATTATTGAAGAAAAATGCATCAATCTTTTTATTAGCATCATCTTGGTTTTGTTTCTGAGCATCATCCACTTACGGCTACACATTTGGCAAAGGGTGTCGATATAACAAAGATGGACATGAGCTACCACGTTTCCTATTGGACCCGTTGTTCTAATGTGTTGGGTTTATTGTATTGATAAATTCCGTAACAAACCAAGTTAAATTGAGTTGTAATGAGCCTTGAAGTGTTTGGTATGTTTAGACAACTCCAGATGAAGATATTAGAGACTCGTTCGTGGTGTGTTCTTTCAGTCATTCGAACGACATTCGTTTATGGCACGTTTTTCAGGGTGTTCGAACGAAATCTTCCGGAGGCCATACGTTCAAGTTGCGTTCGACATTACTTTCAAACTAAAGTGTCCAGAGACTATTCGTTCAAGTCACGTTCTTCATTATATTCGAACGAAACTGACCAGAGGTTTCACATTCGATCTGGCGTTCCTCAAATCCCTGGACGATAGGGTATGAATGTCAGTTGACCATGGGTGGAAAGAACCCATGATTACCCTGAATAGTGTCTTTACTCCTAAGGACAAACTCAATTGGTCCAAATAGGAATTTGAAGAGAGTAATAGGAATAACAAAGCCAACAATGTCATACACATTGCCATTTGCTCCACTAAGTTAAGGAGAGTCTCCATGTGTGAGATTGCCAAGGATGATTGAGACATCCTTGCAACTTTCCATGAGGGCACACTATCTGTCAAGAACAACAAACTCCAAGAGCTGGATATTAGGTTTGAAGTGGCTTGTATGAAGGAGGATGAAACCTTCGACAAATTCTATGCTAAGATTACCGATATTCTTAATTCCATTTTCAACCTAGGTGAAACTATTCATGTGAACCGAGTGGTTAGGAAAATCCTTAGGTCTCTACTCGAAATATTCTTGCCCAGGATTATTGCTATAGAGGAGAGAAACGATATAGATCGCTTAAAGCTAGAGGATCTTGTAGGTAACCTTCAGGTGTATGCGAGTAAACTTTCAGGTTATAGGAGGTCTAAAAATATAGATATGAAAACTGTGAAAATGGAAACATGTGATTCATCCGATGATGATAAGGATACTTCACTCTCAGAGGCTGACATGACTATGTTTGTGAAAAAATTCAAAAAGTATCTCAATCCCAAGAAAAGTGGTCGTGACACTGATAAGAGAAAAATTAAGAAGCCTAAGGAGAATAACAATCGTCTTAGGACTAGTAGAAAAAAAGACTATAGATGAGAGGGAGAAGAAACCCCAAGCCATTAGATGTCATGAGCGTCAAGGTTTTGGGCATATTTGATCTGAATATCATAAATACATAAAGTCTAGGGGGAAAAAGTTATGATTGTGTCTATGTCTGATGACAGAGAAGATGATGAGGAAGCTTCTGATGACTCTGAATCAAAAAGAAACTTCACTCATATGACCTTCACTAGTGATGTAAGTGTTTATGAGGAGTTTAATACAGTAGATAAACCTAAGGCGAAATCAGAATGACTCTGAGGATGAGGGTGATCTCCAGATTGCTTACATCGAGCTATATAATGAGAGTCTGAACATTAAAAAGATAATTGTTGAGGTTACTAAACAACTGAAAGAGACAAAGCTAGATAGAAATGAAGCTCAAGCAAAGCTTGAGAAAAGTCTAAATGTTATTGGTGACCTTAAGGAGATAAATAAAGGCTTAAAAGGAAAGATCAAGTCCTTGGAAAATGAACTTGAATAGACTTGATTGCAACTGTCTGCGTTCTTATGTGGCTCTCAGAAACTTGATCATATATTAGGGTTATGTGTGTTGTCTGGTGACAAGTGAGGCTAAGGTTTTGTAAAATCTGATGACAATGGTGCCTCAACCTCTAAAACTGTTTTTGTCCATGCAGAAAACTCTTCTGATAAGCCAAATAAGGATGTTTCATCTAAAGACCATGACAAGCAATCTCTTCCCAAATCTAACCCTACAAATGCCCAGCCTAAATCCCCTAATGCTTACCCATAGGTTTGTTCCCACATGTCACTATTGTGGCAAGATAGGTCACACTCGACCCAAGTGCTTAAAGCTTAGAAAGAACAACAATAGGACTAGGAACACCTCATATAAAGATGAGTCTAACTGTAGGAACCAATTTCCTAGCGTAGTAGAAACACATTAGGCACTCGGGATTGAACTTGAAAATTTTTTATGCCCTTCCATTCACTTGGCCGAATATGACCAGCTGCTTCACTGAAATTCTGCTTCTGTTTTGAACAAAATTTTAGCCCCGAAACAGCCCCGAACAACCCCTAAACATTGGATCAGATCCAGACTATTTTAGACCCGAAATCGTGCCCAGCTCACTGCCCAAATCAACCCCTTTATGTTTTAACACCTACTGTGTTTCAGGTCTGATTTGCCAGCCAATAACAGCCTTATAACACTCTCAAAACACCTCTTAATGTTTCCTAATTTTGTGGATTTAAAAACAAAACAAACCGAGCCCTGTTACACAAAGTGATGTTCGGCAGTGAGCAGAAAATTACTCACTGTCGTGTGGTATATTGAAAAGAAGAAGATGATGAATTTTATTCGACACCAAATAGCCTTCCGTGCTATATCTCGTTACCAACAAAATATAGTGTGGGGTATACTCACAATCAAATCTATAAACTATTTAGAGATTAAAGTCTCATATAAATTTTTCTTTTGGTTTTTCTTGTTCTTGCTTTTCTTCTCTTCAACACTTGAGAGAATTCTTGGAACAAGAAATGGTATCTAGGGTTAGAATGAAATTAGGTTTAGCAAAAGAAAATCTCATTTTCTTTATATACCTAGGGTTTAATTATTTCAAAAATAAAACAAACATTTCCCCTCCCCTAAAGGTAAGTTTCGGCTAGCTAATCAAAATGTTTGGAAAAAAATTTGTAACATAAAAAAATTTACTTAATTTCAAAAGATGTTACAAAAATAAAAGTGTTATTACATTTTAAAAAATGTGTAACTTCCAAAACCAACCATAGGTTTCCAAAAACCTATTTTTGGAAATTCAAAAATTAAACTCTTTATTATATTATATATAATATAACTTAATAACATGCAATTAATAATTATCATATAATTTTATGAAACAACATATTAATATTAATATATTATTTCAAGTGTGACAAAATAATATTATTAATCATATTGATAATATATATTATACATATGTGATTAAATAGAATTAGACTATCCAATTATATTTAATCCGCTACAGAATATCGAGCTAGCAAGGGGACCAAATAGATCTATGGTTCCGAGCTCCAATAATCCCGGAATATTAATTAAAATTTTAATTAAATATTCCGAATTATTAACTTCTGGTTATTCCACTAAAAACCTGAAGTTGCACTCTCGTTGTCGCAGATAGATAATTTAAGGCGAACCACGTCGGTGTCTATCAATATAGTCATTACATACGGATTGGCCCTTCACGAATATCTCATTATTAGAGCCGGATCATAATGTCAATTATGCCCCTCTAATTATTTTTATCTTCAGTACCATTGATTCTCGAATGAATGATTTATTCATAACCATTATGAATGTTAATATTTCTAACCATTCAAGTACCGAATTAACCCTTAAGGAAGATACTCCTATAGTTCTCGTAAGAATGAGTGAATTCCTTATCTATGTTAAACATCACCAGTTACACACCACATCATGTCCCCAAAGTACATAGCTATTAGTCGGGATTGCTACACCAACCTCACATTTGTAAATCAAAGGACATAGCCTGTCATCTAGTAGATTGAAATGAATTTCTTTATTTAACGGATATTATAAGAAACTCATTTCTATATGTGTCCAATCCTATATGATCACATCATATAATATGCCTCTATTCTAATGTCTCCACATGGAGGATCCCGGATCAAGGTCGTCATACAATTATAAAATGGACGCAGTTATAGATAAACAGTAAAAAAATTACCCGCTTTATTTGCTCTCTATGAACTATTTTAGATTACTAACTTCATACTTAAATCCTCTTGTGTATGACATCCATACACTAAGTTTGAAGAGAAATGAGTAATCTATGGTAAATAAGATAATTTACAATATGTGATATTAAACAAACACTTTGATAAATGAATAATGCATCTTTTTTATTTCATAAAATATAATTTTGTTACATTACATGAAGCTTTAGAGCATATATCCCAAAAATCTCCCACTTGTACTAGAGTAAATGAGACATGTCACGTAACCCTAGACCATTTAGGTGACCTTCAAACACTTTAGCTTACAAGGTCTTTGTAAATAGATCAGTCAGGTTCTCTACGAATGCAATCTTCATGACAGTAATGTCTATTCACAGCATTATCTCCCTGATGAGATGATATTTTCTCTCTATATGTTTTCCTCTCTTATGGCTTCTTGGTTCTTTGGAATTCGCCACTGCACCACTAATATCATAATAAAGTGTGAGTGGTTTATCCATATCTAGAACAACTTCCAGATCTCCCAAGAACTTCCGGAGCCAGATTACTTCCTTACCTGCTTCGCAAGGTGCTACATACTCAGCCTCCATGGTGGAGTCAATAATACAAATCTTGTCGATATATGATGCTTGAGACATAGCTAACAGTCGTTTCTTGCGATCCCGAAGAATCTAGATCCCAAGGATATACATGGCCTCTCCTAAATCTTTCATTCGGAATTGGTTACCTAGCCAGGTTTTCATGTCCGATAATATTTTTACATCATTCCCAATGAGTAAAATATCATCGACGTACAAAATGAGGAAAATCACATTCCCGTCAATGATGCGCTTGTATACACAAGGCTCATCAACATTCTGTTAAAAATCATAAGACTTGATCACGATATCAAATCTCATGTTCCAAGATCGAGATGCTTGCGTGAGTCTATAAATGGACATTTGCAGCTCGCAAACATTTTGCTAGTGACCTTGAGCTATGAACCCCTCTGGTTGTACCATATAGATACATTCATCAATATTACATTTAAGAATGCAGTCTTGACGTCCATTTTTCAAATCTTATAGTCATAATATGCGGTAATGGACATGAGAGTGCGAATGAATTTGAGCATGGCTACTGGCGAGAAAGTATTGTATGAGCGAAGCGGGGTTTACCGCTATGCCTATGATGTTCGGTGACCATGATATTTTTGGGCTCGTAGCCCGTAGAGAGTACAAATTAGCCCACGGGGGATTAAACCGGAGAATAAAAAATTCGCCACCCAGTGTGAACTGGGAAAGATTTAAGGCCTCGCTCAACCCTCGCAAGGGAAGACCTCAAACCGTTGGGTTCAGAATAGTCCCTTACTTATGCTAGTATAATGGACGGGTTCACACAATGGTATACCCAGTCTTAATGTAATTCATGCATAAAAGCGAATAAAAAGTGTAATAACATACCCAACCAAAATAATAATCACAATAACATAGTTCCAAAAGCACATTAAATTAAGAAATACGATATGTGATAACGAAAATTATAATAAACAATCAAAAGTAGGAAAAACGTCAATAAATAAAAAACAAATAAAAAAAAGGGTTAATCACACATATACGAGTATTTCCCAAGTGGCACATGAAGTTGTATCCCAAGTACAGACCGCACTACCGTCCATTCGGATTCAGCTACGGAATTTACGTCTGGGTTTTTATCTGATATACCACAATGGATAATAACATATATAATCATCAATGCAATGTTAACGAACATAAAGAATAGACGTGAAATAACATAACAATGCATATACGTATAATCATCAGCATGAACAAACATAAATGAAATAAAGGCGAAATAATAAAATAACTATAAAAATGAATAAATAGATTAAAAAAAAAGATAAATAACGAAGTGCCAAAGAAAGAAAAAAATGTGACCAGAAATTTGGTCGTCTTTAATGTAGGACTTCGCATACCCGACTGGACGTATATCGCGTCCAGCCAGGCATGCAGCGTCCGGAACTATAAAAATAAATGTGGCAAGGGTGCCCTCAGGTCTTACCTTTAAGTTTCTTTCTTGGAAGTGCGTTAGGCCGTAGCCGGAAGAATCGCTAGTTCGTAGTTTCTAGTTACTGGTTCGCTGCTTCTGGTTGATGTTTTGCTATTTTTTGGTTGCTGTTTTGCTATTTTTGGTTGCTGTTTTGCTATTTTATGGTTGTTGTTTGCTGTTTTGGTGGCTGTTTCGGTGGTTCCCCTCGTTATTTTTTGGTGTTTTTGGTTTTTCTTGTGGTTTCGATTTTCTGCTTTTCTTTTGTTGTTTCGGTGAAGCCTAGGTTTTTTTTGTTGGTTTCCGTCAAAGGTCATCCCTTTTTGTGTCAAGATTTGGTCTATTTTATAATTATTTGAAGGGATCTCCAAATAGGGAAATAAATTATGTTTATTTAGGAAGAATATTATCAAATTATTTTGGGAATAAAATCTCATAAATTTGGTGATGATGAGATCTCAAATCTTGTTAAATTGGTAAGGATGGGATCCCAAAATCTTTGTTAAGTTTGGCAAGAAGGGGATTTCAAATCTTGTTAAATTGGAAAGTGTTGATGAGGGGATTTGAGTGTATGGGCCGATTGCATGGTGGATGGCATGGGCAGCATGGGCCGGTTGGGGATGAGGATAATAGACTGAGCGAATCCGAGTCTGGCTAGTGAGTTCGAATCCAATGAGGTGCTAATTTTGGAGGTTTTCCTTCCTTCCAGCATTCGTTTTTCACAGTTTCCGTAACTTTTCAGGTAGTGCTTCCATACGAGGCTCATCACTAGGCTCATGCAAAAAAGCAATGCCTACAATTATCCTCATAGTCAACTCCATATTTCTAGGTATATCCTTTGGCCACTAACCAAACCTTGAAGGTCTGTACCTTCCCATCTGCTCCCATTTTTCTCTTTTAAATCTACTTGCAACCTATGGGTTTTACACTATCAGGTTGGTCTATAAGCTCCCAAACTAAGTTAGAGTACATAGACTCCATCTCGAGGTTCATGGCTTCGAGCCATTCATATTTATCAGAATCATCTACACCATCACTGGAAGCGACAACTTGTGTATCTCCAACTTCTAGATAGCGTCGGGTTGTCGTACAACCCTCCCACCACGTCTAGATGGCAGATCATTTTGAGAAACTTGCATCTGACACTCATATGTCGAAGGTGCTATGTATTTGTCAACTGTTATTGACGATAGTGTGCTAGTCGAACCAGCAAGTAACTCCTCAAATAACACTTTACTTTGAGGTTTGAACTCCCTCATATAATCCTCATGTAGAAACGTAGAGTTTGTCGACACAAATACTTTATTATCTTTAGTACTATAAAAAATCCACCTCTATTCTCCTTAGGATATGCTACAAATAGACACACCTGTGAACGTGGCTCCAACTTAGTAGTCTTATTCTTACGCACATGTGTTGGACACCACCATATGCGAAAATATCGTAAACTAGTTTTACGACCACTCCACAACTCTAAGGGAGTCTTAAGAACAGACTTAGGTGGAACTACATTAAGGATATACATTGTTGTTTGTAATGCATACCCATAAAATGAACTAGGTAGTGAACTATAACTAAATATAGATCTTATCATGTCTAGTAGGGTCCGATTTCTCCTCCTTGCAACACAATTTTGTTGTGGTGTTCCAGGTGCTGTGAGATGTGATACTACTCATGCTCAACTAAGAATTCCTCAAAATCTCTATCAAAGTATTCTCCTCTATGATCCGATCGTAGAGTTTTGATCGTTTTACCGAATTGGTTCTCAACCTCTACATGATATTCTTTGAACTTTTCAAATTTATCTGACTTATGTGTTATTAGGTAAGCGTACCCATATCTAGAATAATCATCAATAAAAGTGACCAAGTATTTATAACCACCTCGGGCTCTTACATTCATTGGTCCGCAAACGTTCGAATGTATTAGCTGAAGTGGTTCATTGGCTCTTATACCTTTTCTAGTAAAATGTCTCTTGGTCATATTTCCTTCTAGATAAAATTCGCATACTGGTAAAGTTCCAAGTTTTAACTGGTTTAAAGCCTCGTTCTTTATCAACCTATCTATCCGGTCAAGGCCAATATGACCAAGTCTAAGATATCATAGATATGTGTCATCGTGAGAAATCTTTTGTCATTTTATTTTAGATTTCTTAACCTTAAATATTTCAATATTGATCAGTGACCTATGCGTTAACGGTTTTAACATATATACATTATTTTTTGAGTTTCATATGTATATGATTAATCTATTTCCACCAATAATAACCAATTCGCTATTAAAAGAAACCGAAAAATCATTATCCAAAATTTTAGAAACAAAAATCAAATTCCTGCGAAAACCAAGAATAAATAACACATTGTCCAAATTTAAATAACTATTATTTAAAAAAACATAGACTGGAAATTCCTACTACTATTTCTGAAATGGCATCCTCTGTCTCGACCCTCATAGTGTAGTCAAATTCAGCAAGGTCCCTCCATGAATCAAGCTGCTTTAAAGAATAACAAACATGGTTCGTGGTTCTAGAATCAACAATCCATGCGAACTTATTATCCTCCACTAATAGATATTCGTTAATAAGTAAATCGTATTTACCTGTAGCCTTCTACTCTTTCAGCTCAGCAAGGTATTTAGGACAATTCCTTTTCTAATGCTCATCCTTGTTGAACTGGAACACTTTCCTTTGGGCTTGGCTTCCTTTGAGCCTTTCTTGTTCTTCATTGTCATAGGCTTAGCCTTAGCCTTCCTAGTGCCTTTCTTCTTGTTCTTGGCATATTTATAAGATTCGGCAACATTTGACTCTCCACTGGGCTTATGAGGATCCACCAGCATGAACTCATAATGGGTGAGCTCATTCAGCAGCTGGGTCAAAGTAAAAGATAACTTTTTCATAACATAGTTGCTTTTAAACTACATGAAACTCTTTGGAATAGTTTCTATGATCATGGTAACCTGGCTCTGCTCGTTAATACTGTTAGGGTTGGTGCTCTGAGCGCCAATTTCTTATATATATCCCTGTAAATACTCTTGTAAATACTTTATTAGTGAATAAAATAAACAGTTTCTATAATATGAATTCTTTTATTATATGGTAAAAACGTAAATGACCATAGAGTGATTGGTTATGATACAGTTGCAAAAGCGTCGCAACTGACATTGAGCAGTATCATAACAGTATCATTCTTTAACTAATCCTGGTCAAGGTTTACAATTACTTGGTCAGTAAGTAAACCCGCTGAGACCAATGCGTGTCGTATATTGGAATGTTGGATTCTAATGGTTTCTCAATGAACCATAATTCTCGGGAGACTCGTATAGACACGTAGGTGTTTATATCGGATAAACACTGAACGACTCATTAACGTCAATAAGAATCTTCTCGGGTTGAGTGAGCATAGTGATCCTTCAACTTGAGATACCATTATGGGTGTATGAGGTATCCATCACACTTTGATAGCAGTCACGTCACCGATCTATTTAGATCAGACCTCCGCATGTTCGTTCGATATGGACTGATCCTCAGGATATCATGTGCGTATCAAGATAGGATCCGTCAGTTCTGTGTACAGTGCATATATATCCATTATGGAATTAGCAATATGTTAAATCCATGGGCCCGTGGTGCACTATAGAAATAAGTTCTAAGTGCTATTGAGAGATTGCTAATAGAATCTTCGACGAGGTTATACCTATAGAGATTTGACGTTTATATCTATATCTCTGAGATAATCCGCATACCTGTGATGGAAGAATTATACGTATGCAGTGTGATCGGTGAAATCACTCACGTAACACAATCGCACGTAACGCTTAAGTAGTATAAAATATATCAATCCCATTAGTATTTAATACCTTAACTATCAATTTATGAATTTAAATATTTACGAGTACCTAATAGATTGGTTTGTTGATTGATTGGATGGTGATTTTAAACTAAAACAAGTAAATAAAACAGTGCAAATGTAAATTAAAGGTAAATTCAATATTATAAAACTATCCAGGGTAGTGAATCCTTCTAATATCCCATTAGAACATGAATTTATGCAAAAGCCTCTTCCGATGGCCAGATGCAAACACCCAGTATAACCCAATTAATTATATTCCTATGTTAACCAAGTTACCTGAATTCATTAAGATTAAGTTCCAATTATGGTTACCCCCACCCGACATGTATATTCCTATCCTGTAAGGAAATCTACCTAAAAGTCTATTGCCCCAAGGTGAGATCGTGAGCTATTAAGTCTAAGGCTGAAATCTAAAATCTCTATTCCAAGTTTATTTTAAGTTTACCAAATCAATCTTATTTATGGCTAGTTAACAAGAAGCATTAAGCTTAAGGCTCAATAAATAAACCTTTATATTACCCAAAACATAAAATAACCCCTTATAAACCGGTGATATTGAAATTCATCACAACCCTAGATAAGGTTTTAGTTACAACACATATCTAGGACTAGTAAAAATATTAATAAAGTAAACGACATAAAGTAAGGCTTAGAAATTAAAAAGATAAAATTAACAATAAAGAAAATGCTGGGGTTAGAGGATCCACTCTTATTACTTCTAATTTATATATCTCTCTTATTATAATATATAAACTTTGCATGACATTACCAATCGACCATATAGGCGGTATCCTGATTAAGTCAGATTTATGATTAATTCCAACCGACCATAAAGGCGGTATCCAGTTTAGTCAGGTTAAAATCAATTTAATTAAGTCCAACCGACCATAAAGACGGTATCCCATTAAGTTAGGTTTTAAAATAGTTTTATATATTATAACTAAGGGAGATTAATCTAAATATTAGTAGTAAAATTTTTACCTTTCACCCGAGCAGAGGGGAGTTACCTCCACATACTGAAAAGTAAAATAAAGACTGAAAATTAAAATAAAGAAAGAATTATTGCATAAAAATAAAAAATTAAATAAAAAAAGTTGTAAATAAACAAATAAGATACAATCTTCTTAGTATTCTTAAGGAAATCCCCAGAAGAAGGTATGAATTTTAATTCTGTCGCGATGCAGAACCCTTTCGGGTAGCGACGCACCATTGATTCAACAGGATGATGACACGTGGCTATTGATAGAATTATTGGCTGAATTATTTGCTCAACATCGTGACGCGTGAAGGCTTGCACGTTGCGACGCTGACGTAAGTAATGACGTGTAGTGCCGGTAACATGACATGATGACACGTGTCTAACATATGATAGTAAGATTGATGTGATATTGACACGTGGCCGGCGTATTTTAGTGGTCGCAATGTAGAGGTTGTGCTCGTCGTGACACAGAAATGATGATTTTGCCCTTTTTGTCCGTTTTTCGCTGTTTTGGCCCCGATATGATTCCAGTGATTCCTGAAACCTTATTTATCTACAAAATACACAAAACACATCAAAATATTCACAAAACTCAAGAAACTATACAAAATATTAAGTCAAATGGACGATAAATACTAAGATATTTACTGCTTATGACACCCCCAAATCTAACATTTTGCTAGTCCTCGAGCAAAACAACAAAATAAAATACAATAAACAACTTTAAACTAAGCCACTTTCGTAGGGATCATAGTTGCATTTAGCATATGCAACAAGCCTTTAAACCCCTAGGTGTCCCTAGTGGACGAGTTGTAGTCTCGTGAGAGCTTACAGCAACGATACCCACCAACGTCAAACGCACACAAAATCAACAAGATCAAACAAGTTAGTGACTAAACAAATGAAACTCTTATCCAAGTTAATAGCTATTTTCTTTCTTTCTAAACTACTAAATATGTAAATTCTCCGATTATTTTTACCATTCTCCATATATACAACCAACAAGGTATTAATCAAATCATTGTGCCCACAATATTCATTAGTGTAATTGAAAAGATAGTAATATTTTTACCCTACAGTTATATCAGAATTCACACATTTTCTAGCAATTTTTTTTACAACATCTTCAATCCATATAGCGAGCTTTAGGCCAGTGACTCCTAAGCCAGTTGGCTTTAGGGCATTAGGTGTTAAGACATCCTTACAGACTTAATTACTCAGATTTCAGATATTATTATTATTTTTTTTATTTACAACATCTTCAATCCATGTAGCGAGCTTTGGGCCAGTGACTCCCAAGCCAGTTGGCTTTAGGGCACTGGGTGTTAAGACACCCCCTACAAACTTAATTACTGGGATCTCATATGTTTCATTTTTTTCATTCCATTGCTTTTTTTAGATGCTTCCTCCAATTAAACTAGAGCACTGAATATTACAAATTTTTCAATTACAATTCATGGCCGTATGTTACCATGCATGTTGATAATACCTGTCAACTGAGCATATGAAGATCCAATTTAATCAGTATTATGGAGAATTCACAAATTAAATAATTCAAAAGGAAATAAACAAAAATTAACTTGTTACGAAATAGGTTGAGATACGTCTCAGGAGTGGAAATTCCTTACTCAGCTATCTCACACCAATTTCACCTGATTAGTCAAGTTAAAAACAAAAAAACAAAATATTTTTTATTTATTTTATTTATTTTTTTAATTTTTGTAAATTTTTGACTAAAAGCCATGTAAAAACAACACAATTAAAAAATAAAAATAAGATACTAATCAACTATTTAATCAACTATTCCCCTCCCCCTAACCTAATTGAGACATTGTCCCCAATGTCTAAAAAAAGTAGAAGAATAGTTTAGAAAACAGTACCTGGTTAGCTGAAATTCTACATCTAAGAAGAAAATTAAAGGTTAAGATCCAGATTTATCCGACGTTTCTTACCACAATCATTATCAAACCAGTTTATCTTGGAAATGATAGGGTCAATTTGTGGTTCAATGGCTAAAAATTGGTCAATTAAATCATGGGCAGTTCTGGAGAGGATATCTTTTATAGGTTTTGACACGAACCCATTTCTCCGGGCATCATCAAGAAACACACAAAGAAAGTCATAAAATTCATCAACATTAAACAGTCCAATTGGTTTCTGGTGTATGTTCAAGTTCACCCAAGATAGTATTGTAAATATTTCATTCATTGTACCCAAGCCACCTGGCAAAGCAATAAAAGCATCAGCACGGTTAATCATTTCAACAAGTCATTCAGACATACCTGGCACAATGCATTCATCTCTATTTGATGGTCCTATAAGATTTTCCTCTGCCAATGGTTTTGTGATGATTCCAAAAACTTGACTACCTCATTC
This sequence comes from Zanthoxylum bungeanum, assembly GCA_019454045.1. Classification (NCBI taxonomy): domain Eukaryota; kingdom Viridiplantae; phylum Streptophyta; class Magnoliopsida; order Sapindales; family Rutaceae; genus Zanthoxylum; species Zanthoxylum bungeanum. Next base: position 124,811 of record SKCR01030852.1, read on the forward strand.
TTGTACAGCCCTTGAAACGATCTGCATTAGTCCAAGATTGTCACCATCATATATTAGGTGCATATTCCTTTCAGCTATGACTCTACCCAATTCTTGTGCTGCCTCAACGAACTCTGGTTTATAACCAACACTAGTACCGCAAAACACATAGATGTTAACAACTCATCTTCTTGAAGTTGCTTCCATTTTTTTTTATATATTTCTTTCTAAATCTGGATGTCTTCAAGAGTGCAATAACGAGCTGAACTTATAGATCCTGAAAAAGGGTGAGTAATAATAGCACTAGTACCTGTCAATTGAAAATTATTAGCTAACAGTAAAATAAATCGTGAAAGTCAAAAAGTCTGGATCCTGTCGGAGAAAATAAAAGAAAATAACAAAAAAAAATCACAATTATTATTTAAGGACAAAGAGATAATAATATTTACAAGAAGTAACCGCTTGAATGACGTCTATGCGTCAGGGATAAGCTTCCCATCCAATTTTCTTATAAATTGGCAAACAGGGTCTTTTAAAGTCAGATTCCCGAGACTGAATTGTTGTATTTCTTTTCGAAATTATGCATGTAACATGTGAATTGCGTGATGCACATATCCACTAGAATGCGTCTCAAGAGTCAATGATATGTCATCCAAAGACTCCTTACTCATGCCATCCCTAATTAATTTAATTTTATCTTCACGGTTATCAGACACCATTCCTAAAGAACGACAACGAGTATTACATGTCATGCGTGGACATTTATAGAAAACACATAATCTTTTAGCTCTATTTTTTAGCATAGGTGTTTTTTCTTAATCCAGGCAGATATGAAATAAAAGAGTCAGATGACTCACATGCCAATCGGACCTGTGCTTCAATAATCCAACGAATGTCATTAGGATTACCTTTGATCATCATAAGTCTCATTCGTTCCATGCGAGCTTTGTAAACTTTCATGAGAGAGTTTTGAGGGAGAGAAGAAAATTACTTGTGAAGATTTGTGAGAACGTCTTGTAGGGGTTTTAGGGGGAGAATCCGGTAACGCAGCGGAAGCGGTGGAAAATCAAATTTTCCGATTTCAAAAATTTTTCTCGGATTAATTAAATAAACATATTTATTTAATATTCCAATAATCAAATTATGAAAATAAATTCAATAAATCATATTTAAGTGAATTTACCGAATTGCCCTTACACTTGGTATTTTGTCCATTTTAGTCCGAAATTGATCTAATCAATTTTGAATGATTCTAAATCATTTCTAAGATGAACTTAGCATATTCAAAACATCAAAACACCAAAAGCACCAAAAATCCCAAATTTCTTCATCAAGGCCGAATGCACTACATTAGTGCCATTTTGTGCACTTTGTCATTTCATGCATCAAAACACATCAAGATGTAATCCAATGAACATGAAACTTTATATGCATCATATACACACACAAATACACAACATATATGAAAATCCCCAAATTTGGAATTGGTCATGAACCCTAATTTTTCAATTTCATCAAATTGGACAAATTAGACCAAATTGGTTAAATCCAACACTTCAATCATCTTTCTTCCATCCAATCAAAGTCTCAACACAATGAAACAACTCAAGATCAAATCTAGTTCATCTAAGAGTGGGTCAACAACTCTAGATTAGCAACAAGGTTTCCAAAACCATAAAAGAATACTTATAACTACACTAGTCACAAGCTTTCTCCATTATACGTGCACAACACTTTCATCAAACATTTATCCATCAAAAACACAAAGAATAAAGAATAGAAAAAACTCAAGAACATCACAAGATGTTGCCCATAACAAGAGGAACAAATTACTCTCTAATGGAAGGTTGGAAATACTTACTATTTTCCAAGCTTTTCTTGATTTTTCTTTCTTTTCTCTCTAGCATTCTTTGCCTTCCTTTAATGAAGTTTTTGGTTAAAGTGTATTAGGTTAAGAAGAATGAAATGAAAAAACAATATATACTTGTATCATAATGGCCTTGGCCGAAATTACCTAGCCAATACAAGTTTTTGCAATTTCAATTTCATTTCACTTTACATTTGATCAACTTGGTTAAATATCTAAAAACAACTTTATTAGATATTTAATTAAGTCAACAAATGCAACTAAGAAAAATATAACTCTTATATTTAAAGTGTATGGCCGAATTTATCAAATAATAAAGGAAAAAGATATTTTCATTTTCAAACAATTTTGAACAAATATCTTAAGAAGTCAAAATCAATTTGACAACCTTTTCCTTTAATGTAAAGTCAAACATTTACACTTATAATCATATCCTAACTTTATCATTTAATGATATATTTATATTTAATTATATTAATCATTTAACAATTAAATAATTAAATAATTAATTAAATACAAATATATCAAATATATGTATTTATATTTACTTTAAATATCTCAAATACATATATTGATGATATATGTCAAATACCTTTATTTGACTATTTATTAATGTGTATTTAATAATATCATATATTAAATACAAATACACATTAATTAGGAAATGACGATTCGGCCCGTTCGCATGTATTTTTCGTTTAACGTTTAAACGATTTATAAATAATCATCATTATTCATAAATGTTGCTCTAGTGCTCTACGAGTATGTTTCATTATTGAGACTCTCTAGATTCAGGTATATCCGTCACGAAATCCAATTTCGTGTCCATAATCTATCCACCCGTAGATTATGACGATCACGGATAATCTCACTGAATCATACAGGTCGAGGTCATTGCATACGTATAATCCCTCCGTCACAGGTATCCGGATAATCCCAGAGATATATATGTAAATGTCAAATCTCTATAGGTATTATCCCGTCGACGTATCCATTAGCAATCTTTAAATAACAATCGGAACTTACTTCCGAAGTATACTGTGGCCACAGATTTAACAGACTACTAATTATATATGGACTACCTATGCTCTGTACACAGAACTGACGGATCCTATCTTGACACACACAGGATATCCTGAGGATCGATCCACACCCAACGAACAGGCGAAGGTCTGATCTAAATAGATCGGTGACGTGACTGTCATCTAAGTGTGGAGGATGTCTCATACATCCACAGTGGTATCTCAAGTCGAAGGACCACTATTCTACTCAACCCAAGAAGATTCTTATTGACGTTGGTGTACCATCCATTAAGAATCTTCGGTGAGCCGTTCAGTGTTTATACACTATAAACACCTACACGTCTATACGAGTCTCCATAGACTCATGGTTCATTGGGATAAAACATCGGACCAAGTCTCGATATACGACATGTACTGGTCTCAACGGATTTGACTAACCGACCCGTGTTAGCAAATCTTGACCAGGAACTATGTTTGATAATATTCATATAGCAGTGACACTTCCCAATGTCAATTACAAACTAACTTTGTAACTGTGTACTGCATTATATATTATCGGGCCTTTGTCTAATATATACATATCACTAAACCACATTTAGTTTCAATCTAATCGTAATCAGATCGAATACGTATATAAGAACAAGAGGTGCAACCATAAATAAGTAATATTATGGAATAAGGGGATGTTCGTATTCATGAATCAGACATAAATACGGTCCGGATTGGCGCTCTGAACACCAACCCCAACACGTCTTCCATCCAGAAATGTGACTTTACCTACAAAATTTAATCTCACAAAAATAAAACACACCAAATCTTAATATATACATAAATTGCATGGGTTGCCTCCCTACTAGCGCTAAGTTTAACGTCGTCAACTAGACATGAATGCCAGAACGGTAGGCTAGATCTGAAAGTGACACTTTCTTTTTGTCGCTCCAATGATTCTCTCTAGTAGTGCTTGACACGCTTGCTTTTAACCTTGAATGTTTTATTAGAGTTGGGATCAAGTAACTCAATGACTTTATCTGGTAAAACTTAGGTGATTAAGAATGGACTTGACCACATTGATTTTAACCTCCCAAGGAAAATTTTCAACCTTGATTTGCTGAACAATACCCGCTGCCCCGGTTTCAGTTGTATGCGCACTAACTTCTCATCATGTCTCTTCTTGGCCTTTTCTTTGTACAGTTTGGCATTCTCGAAAGGCTGTATGTGAAATTCCTCCAATTCGTTGAGTTGGTGGAGCCTTTTCTCTTCCATTTGTTTGTAGATCAAGATTTAACTTTTTCAGTGCTCATTATGCTTCATCTTCAAGCTCCACGGGCAGATTGCATGCTTCAAGTTTGTCAGTGGAACTTTGCATTTCATCAGAGTTCTGGACGATGCTATCTATCACATCAAGTATGAAATATTCCTTATTCTTTTCGTCATTCGGGAAGTCCATGGCTTTGAAAACATTTAATGTTACTTTTTGGTCATGTACCCTCATTGTTAGTTCTCATTTTTGTACATCAATAATGGTTTAACCTGTAGCCAAGAATGGCCTCCCGAGGATGATGGGCACATCTTCGTATTCCTTTATGTCAATGATAATGAAATCTGTCGGGAAAATGAGTTGTCGACTTTGACCACCACATCTTCAACTACACCTCTCGGAAATGTGAGCGTTCTATCATGAAGTTGCAAAGAGATTAAGGTGGGATTTGCTTCTCCAATCTGCAGTTTCATGTAAATGGAAAAAGGCATCAAGTTAACACTAGCACCAAAATCACACAAAGCCTTACTGAATTTATGTCCTCCTATAGTGCAAAGGATAGTGAAACTGTCAGGATCTTTCAACTTTGGGAGAAGCTTCCTCAAAATGATGGCGCTGCATTCTTCTGTCAATGCTACTGTCTCGTAATCTCCCAATCTTAATTTTCGTGAAAGAATGTCTTTCATGAATTTGACATAACTGGGCATTTGTTACAACGCTTCTGCATATGGAAGTTTGATATCCAGCTTTTTGAATATCTCTAGGAATCGAGCAAACTGCTTGTCCAGTTTATGTTTCTAGAGACGCTGTGGAAAAGGTGGAGGTGGAGTGAATTTTTCTCGATCATTTTCTTTTGTCTCTTTTTCATCCATCTCTGGCTCTGTTTCGCTTCTATCTTTTGGAGCTTCCTCAGTGGATGCTTTGACTCCAACATATTTGTTGATTTTAGTACCGCTTTTCAAAGTAATGGCTTGACATTACTCCTTCCCTCGGTTCCTTGGATTTGGTTCTGTATTGCTAGGAAAGGTACCTTACGGTCTGTAACTCTGAGCATTGGCCAGTTGTACTATTTGATTTTCCAGTGTCTTTATAGATGCTGATTGGCTTTGATTGAACTCTGCTTGGGCTTGAAATATAGCATCGTACTTGGCTTCTTGCTTTTTGAACATCTCTGCAAGTAATTCTTTTATTTCTAGTTCTTTTTCATACTCTTCGACTTTGTTTTGCTGTTCGAATCCGGGTGGTGGATTATTCTTTTGCCCTGAATTATTGCTCCATGTAAAATTGGGATGATTCCTCCACTATGGGTTGTAGGTATTGGAATATGGATTGTTTCTCTGTCTGTTGAAATTGCCGATATAGTTCACCATCTCATCATGTTGGTTTTCCTCTGGTGCTCCTCCATATGGTGAACTTATGGCACCAGCGATGTTCACAACTTGCGTGCTAAGTGTTTCCAGGCATTTGCACATCTGCTCCAGCCTGGCATTCATTGTTGTGTTAGCTCCGACTTCGTGGATTCCTGTTATTCGTTGAATCATATTTCTTTCTATTAGCCATAAGGAATTTTTATTGGCCATTTCTTCAATTAGGTCTCAGGCCTGATCTTCTCCTTTTTCCATTAAAGCTCCTCCAGCAGCATCATCTATTTTAGTTCTCATTAGTCCAGAAATTCCATTATAGAAGGTTTGGACTTGTAGCCACTTTGCAATATCATGGTGATGACATTTCCGAAGCAATTTCTTGTATCTTTCCCAAGCTTCACAGAGGGATTCTGAGTCAAGTTTCACAAAGGATGTGATGTCATTCCTCAACTTTACAGTTTTGGCTGGGGGAAAATATTTTGCAAGGAATTTGGTGGCTAGAGTGTTCCAAGTTGTGATGGAACCTGCTGGTAGTGAATGTAGCCAAGCCTTAGTCTGTCTTTCAAGGAATATAGAAACACACATAGTCTCATTGCTTCTTCTGTCGCTCGGTTGTAATTGAATGTGACGCAAACTTCCAGGAAGTTGCATATGTAGGCATTAGGATCTTTAGTTGCATTTCCCCCAAACTTAACTGATTGTTGTATCATCTGGATGCATATTTTGATGTCACACACATTTGCTGGTAAGAGAGGAAGTACAATACATGAAATGAAGCCGTCAACCATCGGAATAGTTCAGTCTCGAATAAGAATTGGTAGTTCAACCTCCAGAGATTCAGGTTCCATATTGATCAGTGCTTCTTGATCTTCTCGCATTTCTCTTCTCAATTTTCTGATTGTTCTTTCAATTTCTGGGTCAAGCGGACGGATTTCAAAGTTTCTGGCCCTTCTCTTGTAGTGTCTGAGAACCTGAAACACAAGAAAACAAAAATAATAAATAAAAGTAAATTAGACACAGGTAAAGGTATCGAACCCCAAAATTAATAATGAAAGATAAATAAGTCCCCGGCAACGGCGCCAAAAACTTAATCGGTGAAATCACTCATGTAACGCAAGCGCATGTATCGCTCAAGTAGTATAAAATATATCAATCCCATGAGGACTAATACCTTAGCTATCAATTTATGAAGTTAAATATTTACGAGTACGTAATAGATTGGTTTTTTGATTGATTGGATGATGATTTTAAACTAAAACAAGTAAATAAAACAATACGAATGTAAATTAAAGGTAAATTCAATATTATAAAACTATCTAGGGTTGTGAATCTTTCCAATATCTTTTAAAGATGAAGTGGTTATCTCACATTTGTGCAATATATCGGCTTATTAACCTAGAACATGAATTTATGCAAAAGCATCTTCCGATGGTCAGATTCAAACACTTAGTATAACCCAATTAATCATGTTCTTATGTTAAACAATTTACCTGAATTCATTAAGATTAAGTTCTAATCATGGTTACCCCCACCCGATAGGTATATTCCTACCCTGTAAGGAAATCTACCTAAAAGTCTCTTGCCCCAAGGTGAGATCGTGAGCTATTCAGTCTAAGGCTGAAACCTAAAATCTATTTTCCAAGTTTATTTTAAGTTTACCAAATCAATTTTATTAATGGCCAGTTAACAAGAAGCATTAAGCTTAAGGCTCAATAAATGAACCTTTATATTACCCAAAAAATAAAATAACCCCTTATAAACCGGTGATATTGGAATTCATCACAACCCTAGATAAGGTTTAAGTTACAACACATATCTAGAACTAGTAAAAACATTAATAAAGTAAATGACATAAAGTAAGACTTCGAAATTAAAAAGAGAAAATTAACAATAAAGAAAATGTCGGGGGCTAGAGGATCCACTTTTATTACTTCTAATTTAGATATCTCCCTTATTATAGTATATAAACTTTGCATGACATTATCAACCGACCATATATGCGGTATCCTGATTAAGTCACATTTATGATTAATTCCAACCGACCATAAAGACGGTATCCAGTTTAGTCAGGTTAAAATCAATTTAATTAAGTCCAACTGACCATAAAGGCGGTATCCCATTAAGTAAGGTTTTAAAATAGTTTATATATTATAACTAAAGGAGATTAATCTAAATTTTAGTAGTAAAAGCTTTACCTTTCACCCCAGCAGAGGGGAGTTACCTCCTCATACTGAAAAGTAAAATAAAGACTGAAAAGTAAAATAAAGAAAGAACTATTGTATAAAATAAAAAATTAAATACAAAAGGCCGTAAATAAACAAACAAGATACAATCTTCTTAGTATTCTTAAGGAAATCCCCAGAAGAATGTATGAATTGGAATTCTGATTTCGGCCTCAATTTATAGGTAAAATTTTGGTCCACGCGCCGCGACGCGCCGTTGATTCAACATGATGATGACACATGGCTATCTGAAGAATTATTGGCTGAATTATTGGCTCAGCATTGCGACGCGTGAAGGCTTGCGTGTCACGATGCTGACGTAAACAATGACAAGTAGTGTCGGCAGCATGAGATGATAACACATGTCCATCGTAAGATAACAAGATTGTTTTGATGTTGACATATGGCCCGCGTATTTTAGCAGTCACGACACGGAGGTTGTGCGTGTCACGACACAGAAATGACGACTTTGCCTTTTTTGTCCATTTTTCGCTGTCTTGACCCCAATTTGATTCCAGTGAGTCCTGAAACCTTATTTATCTACAAAATAAACAAAACACATCAAAATATTCACAAAACTCATGAAATTATACAAAATATTAAGTTAGAGGGACGATAAATACTGATATATTTACCACTTATCATAATGACCTCGACCTGTATGGTTCAGAGATTTTATCCGTGTTCGTCATAATTTACGGGTGGGTAGATTATGGACACGAAATTTGATTTAGTGACGGATATGCCTAAACCCAGAGAGACTCAATAATGAAATATACTCATAGGGCACTAGGGCAACTTTTATAAATAATACTAATTATTTATAAGTCGTTTAACGGTTAAACGATAATACATGCATTTTGGATCTTTCGGCCATTTATTAAATGTCAAATTGTGATATTTGATATTTATAATTAATATATGTATTTTGATTATTTAATGTAAATATAATACATATATTTAAGATATTTGTATTTAATTATTTGATGATTCAAATGTTGAATAATTAAATTTATTAAGTAATAAATATCTTTTTTACTTTTAAAGTAAGATAAATGGCTAATTTTAATTGGATTAAATGGCCAATTTTGATTGGTTTTAAATGGCTAGATTTAATAGGTTTATTTGTGATAAACATTAAATTTTTTAATTATTTTACACCATAAATTTTATTAAATCATTTTCTTTTTTATTGAAACAAAAATTAAAATACTAGGCTAGTATTTTTTCCTATTTATTCGGTCATTATCGGGAAATTATAAAATCCTTATTTTGATTTTTTGTTTCATGATCTAAGAACCCTAAATCAAAACTCAAAAGAGAGCTTGAGAGAAAAAGGAAGAAATAAAGGAAAAGCTTGGAAATCTTTGGAATTTAGTAAGTTTTTCTTACTTTCTTCTTTATGAAAATATTTCGAAGACTCTAGGCTTAAATATGTGTAGCTTAGATTTTTCTCTACTCTCTTGTGGATGTATTTTGATGGTTGGGAACTTGATTGAAAGATGGAAGCATTTATATTAATAATTTGCTTTAAATAAGTTATTAAGCACTCTTTTTAACCATTTGATGGTGAGTTGTCATTCTAGAGTTACTTAGCCACTCATAAATGACCTAGAATTGTTCTTGAGTTGTTTCATGATGGTGAGACGTATTTGGTGTGATAATACGTGAATTAAAGTGTTGAATTTAATTAATTTGGTGTTAATTTGTCAATTTATGGAAATTATAAAATTAGGGTTCATAACTCACTCCAAATTTGAGGCTTTCCATATATGTGATGTAATTTGATGTATATTAAATTTGGGAATTTTTGGATTTGATCTTGACATGTTTTGAACTAAAAGGACCAAATTGTAAATTCTTGAAAGTTTAGGGACCTCTCGATAATTTCTAGAAAATCTGTTTTCTTGAGTTACAATTTATATTTTCATGTATAAGACATGTATAAATCATTTTGGGATTGATTTGGAATCAATTAGAATTGTATTTGACAATTTAGGACTAAAATGATTAAAATACAAAGTTTAGGGGTAAACGGTAATTAATGAAAAATCTGATTTTTGGGTAAAAATTTCAATTTTTAAGTATTGAGTAATTAAAATAAATTAATTTATTTTAAATACCCAAGAAAAATTATTGAAATAGGAAAATTTTGATTTTCTGCGTTCCGCTGCGTTTACCCGGAATTGCCGCCTAAAACCTCAACAAAAATGGTATCAGAGCAGGTCTGAACCTTAACACATGATATGAATATGCCTTTAAATTCATTGTTTAATTATGTTCTTACTTTATACATGCTTGTATTTATTTAATTTGATTAAATTAAATACGTAACATCTTTGCGGAAAATTCCCTAATTAATAAGTTTTTATAAGTAATATGTATTGGATGTATATTTCTTGGTCCGCCTTGTCAATACGGTTTATGGATATCTGTTCTATGGCTGCATCCGAGAAAGTGCCAAAGTAGTGAGGGTGTAGTTGATAGAAATTTATGGATACCGGATGTATATGTGATACTAGGTAAATTCAAGTGAAAGCGGAAATTCTGAACTTGCCAAAGCTGTCAGAACTACGCAAGTATCTTGAATTTATCATTGACAAGTTTAAACTTGGTACGCCTCATTGTGAACGTGCCAAAGCTGTCACAACAATAAACGACCAGGACCGAAACCCATGAGTCACTAGTGAGTGATTGACAATGAGTTGTCTACCTAATGAATATACGTAAGCGAGATCGTGCCAAAGCTGTGAGCTGAAATATATTCATATGATCCACTTTTCACTATTATATTTAATTTGATTAATTATTTGTTTGTATTATGTCTAGGGATTACAGTATTGCATGTAATAGTGGAAGAGGAATTTTTAAATTAAAAATCCATGATCTATTTATGCTTTGTTTATTTTATATTATATGAAACTATTTTGTCTGCTAATCGTTTTTCGCTATCTATATGATAGATTTGCGATGGCGGCACCTGCTTCTAATCCTTTTGCTCATATACTTGATACGAAAACTATGCAGATTGGGACTTGGATCTAAGAATCGTTCTTGGGTCTGAGCAAATAGAATATGTGTTAAAAGGTCCATTGCCACTTGTCATACCAGATGATGCAACACAAGAGAAACATGAGACTCTCCAATAGTGGAGAGATAATGATCGGAGGGTCAAATCATATATTCTCAGTTCCTTGGCAGCGGAGCTTAAGAGTCATTATTTTGGATTGCCTGACACATATACTATGATGATGCGGTTGCGAGAATCCTTTATGAACTAAGAACATGTCTCGGTTCATAAAATTGCAATGGAATTGTTCCGTGCAAAACTTGAAGAGGGACAGGCTGTAAGCCCTCATGTACTTCATCTGATTGATATGATCGAACAGTTGAGGCACTATAATTTCCTTCTGAATGATACTTTAGGACAAAATGTCATACTAGGATCTCTGCCAGCATCATACCGCTAATTTGTAATGTATTTCAATATGAATGGTATTAGTTGTTCTTATCATGAGCTACATAAGATGTTGTAAACTGCGGAGGAAGGTTTAAGGAAAGGAGTACCGACTCGCCCTTCTAAACTTATTACTCTTCTTACTTCCTCCCAATCTAAATAGAAAGAGAAGAAGAAGAAATGTAAGAAAAAGAAGGGTGTGAATCTTCCACCACAGGGTAAGATAGCTAAACCAAATATAGCTGTCAAAGATAAATGCCACCACTACAGCAAGATTGGCCACTGGAAAAGGAATTATCCTGACTATTTGGCACAAATCAGAAAGGAAAGAGCATCTACTTTAGGTACTTTTATTTTTCCCATTATTGATATCTCATTAGCTTGTGAAGCTATGTCATCCAGTTGGATTTTGGATTCTGCTTGTCCAAATCACATTTTCAATTCGTTGCAGGTGCTGAAGGAAAGTAGATGGCTAAAATCCGGGGAGATACAATTGCGATTCGGGAGTGGCGACTCTCTGGATGCAGTTGCTGTGGGCTTATGCGAGATTCCCTTACCCAGTGAGAGCCTTTTGTTGCATGACTACTTTTTTATACCGGGATGTGTTGCGAACATTGTGTCAAATTTTGTATTAGATACTGAAAGATATAATGTAAATATTAAAAGTCATTCTTTATATTTATATGATAGATATAATGTTCATATCCTAGTTTTTCCAAATGAGCATGGTCATTACATTTTGCATACCTCACAAGATATCTTTAATGCTGGAATTAATAAATGTAAAGTATTTGATATAAATAATATTGAATTGTGGCATATTAGGTTGGGTCATTAGACGTGAAATGCCTAACCCAGTTGGTTAGGAATGGGTTGAAACAAGATCTTATCATTGAACCTTATCCAACTTGTGAATCTTGTATTCGGGTAAAATAACCAAAGCTGTATTTTCGGGTGTAAGACACCGAGCCACTGACTTATTGGAACTAATACATTCTGATGTATGTGGTCCCATAAGTCACACTACTCAGTGGTTTTTCATACTTCGTTACCTTTACCGATGATATATCACGGTACAGTTATGTTTATTTGATAAATAAAAATCGAAAACCTTTGAAAAGTTCAAAGAATTCCGAAATGAAGTAGAAAATATACTGGTAAATATATTAAATGTCTTTTATCTGATCGATGCGGTGAATATATGAGTGATGATTTCACCGATTATTTAAAGGAGAATGGGATTCTCGCTCAATATACTCCTCCAGGTACTTCACAGCACAATGGAGTGTCCGAAATGAGAAATCAGACTTTATTGAATATGGTTCGATCGATGTTGAATTTTATAGATTTACCCTATTATTTATAGGGTTATGCTCTTTTAACTACTGCTCATCTCTTAAATAAGATTCCTTCCAAGGTTGTTCCTACAACTCCATAGGAGATATGGACTGGTAGGAAACCAAATATTAATTATGTTAAGATTTGGGGCTGTCATGCCTATGTCAGGATGGCTCAGCAAGATAAGTTTTCGCCTCGAGGGCAAAAGTTTAGGTTTGTTGGATATCCTTCAAATACGAAAGGAAATTTATTCTATGATACCGAGCATCGAAATGTATTCGTAGCTCGCTTCGTAAAATTTCTAGAGGTAGAATTTTTGTCTGAAGGAGGTAATCATAGACAGGTTGAACTTGATGAAGTACAATCTGGAACCAATGAACCATTGGAGGAACCTGAAGTTCAAATAGATGAAGAACCTTCAACACACACATACTCCGTAGGTCCCAAAGGGTGACTAGACCTCCTTAACGCTTGTATTTGATACAAGAAAATAGTCTAGATATTCTCTTAATTGAAGAGACTGACCCTTACACTTATAGAGAATCGATGTTGGACATAGACTCTGCGAAATAGCAGGAGGCCATGAAATCAGAGTTAGACTCTATACATCAAAATCAAGTTTGAGACATGGTTCCGCTTCCTGAAGGAATTGTTCTGATATACAGTAAATGGGTTTACAAAAGGAAGCGTGGGCCTGACGGAAAGGTTGAAACCTTTAAGGCCAGACCGGTAGCTAAAGGTTACACTCAACAACCTAGTGTCGACTAAGATGAAACTTTCTCACCAGTTGCGATGCTAAAGTCTATAAGGATTTTATTATCTATTTCTGCTTACCATGATTACGAGATTTGGCAAATGGATGTCAAAACGCTTTTTCTAAATGGGTTTCTTGACGAAGAAATCTATATGGAATAGCTAGAGGATTTTGTATCTAGCGAAACCTCACGCATGGTTTGTAAGCTTAAGAAGTCCATTTATGGACTTAAACAAGCTTCGTGAAATTGGAATCTTCGATTTGACGAGATTATCAGATTGTCTGGTTTTCTCAAGAATACGAAAGAATCTTGTGTGTACCAGAAGGCCAGTGGGAGTATGATGGTATTTTTGGTTCTCTATGTTGATGACACCCTAATCATTAGGAATGATATAGGAATGATGCATGGCGTCAAAGCTTACCTATGTAAGAATTTCTTCATGAAAGATCTGGGTGAAACTTCTTATATCTTAGGTATAAAGCTCTATAGGGATAGAGAAATGAAGCTTATTGGGTTATCTCAATCAACGTACATAGATAAGATCTTAGAATGGTACAATTTTGCTAACTGTAAGACAACAAATATATCGTTCAGACATGGCATTCATCTTTCGAAGAAGATGTGTCCACAAACAGAAGATGAAAAGATTAGAATATCTAATCAGCCTTATGCTTCATGTTTGGGTAGCATTATGTATGTCATGTTATGTACGAGGCCTGATATTAGCTACGCGATTAGTGTGACCAGTAGATATCAGTCCAATCCAGGAAATGATCATTGGATGGCCGTTAAACATATCCTGACGTATCTCAAAGATACTAAAGATAAGTTTATCATTTATGGAGGAAATGAACTGCAGGTTAATGGGTATACGAATTTCAATTTCCAATCAGATCCCGATGATAGAAAATCTACATCAGAATTCATATTTACCCTTAATGGAGATGCAGTTTGTTGGAAAAGTTCCAAACAGGGGTCTACAACTGATTCCACCACAAAGGCGGAATATATTTCTGCTTTTAAAGCTGCAAAAGAAGCTGTTTAGCTTAAGAATTTTATCACAGCACTGGGAGTTGTCCCAAGTAAAGAGAATCTGATTTCGTTATACTGTGATAATACTGGTGCCATTACGCAAGCAAAGGAACCGAGGGCGCAACAGAAATTGAAGCATGTAGAACGAAAGTACCACATCATTCGAGAGATTGTGTCATGAGGTGACAGTATCATGTGCAAATTTCCCAGTGAAGATAATGTACCAGACCCGCTCACGAAGGCCATACCTCCGAACTTATTTCATAAGTATGTGGAATCGAGGGGTATTAGATACAATTGATATTGGCACTGGAGCAAGTGGGAGATTTTGTTAGGGTTGGTGCTCTGAGAGCCAATTTCTTATGTATTTCCCTGTAAATACTCTTGTAAAAATTTTATTAGTGAATAAAATAAACAGTTTCTATAATATGAATTCTTTTATTATATGGTAAAGGCGTAAATGGCCATAGAGTGATTGGTTATGATACAGTTACAAAAGCGTCGTAACTGACATTGAGCAGTAACATAAAATTATCATTCTTTAACTGTTCCTGGTCAAGGTTTACAATTACTTGGTCAGTAAGTAAACCCGCTGAGACCGGTACATGTCGTATATTGTAATGTTGGATTCTAATGGTTTCTCAATGAACCATGAGTCTCAGGAGACTCATATAGACAAGTAGGTGTTTATATCGGATAAAAACCGAACGGCTCACTGAAGATTCTTAATAGATGGTACACCAACGTCAATAAAAATCTTCTCGGGTTGAGTGAGCATAGTGATCCTTCAACTTGAGATACCACTGTGGATGTATAAGGTATCCTCCACATTTTGATGTTAGTCACATCACCGATCTATTTAGATCAGACCTTTGCATTTTCGTTGGGTATGGACTGATCATCGGGATATCCTGTGCGTATCAAGATAGGATCCGTCAGTTCTGTGTACAGAGCATAGGAATCCATTATGGAATTAGCAATTTGTTAAATCCATGGGTGACCGGTGTTTACACACACGCGTATAACGCAAGCGCATGTATCGTTCAAGTAATATAAAAAGTATCGATCCCACGAGGACTTAATACCTAATCTATTAATTTTATGAGGTCAAATGATTACTAGTATCTAACAGGTTGATTGATTGATTTGAAATGGTGATGATTTTGAATTTAAAAACAAGTAAATAAAATTGTGCGAAAGTAGGTTTAAGAAAATTCAATATTAGGAAACTATCTAGGGTTGTGAATCTTCCAATATCATTTTAAAGATGAAGTGGTTATTTCATTTTTGTGTAATATATCGATTTACTAACCTGGAACACTAAATTATGCGAAAGCCTCTGTCGATGGTCAGACGCAAATACCCAGTATAACCTTATTGAACCATATGTCTATGTCAACCAAATTACCTAGATTCATTAAGTTTAAGTTCCAATTATGGCTACCCCCGCCCGACAGGTATATGTCTATCCTGTGAGGAAATCTATTAAAGTGTTATCTATCCTCAAGAAAGATCGTGGGCTATTAAGTCTAAGGCTGAAACCTAAAATTCATTTGTCAAGTTTATTTTAGATTTACCATATCAATCTTATTAGTGGCCAATTAACAAGACGTATTAAGCTTAAGACTTAATAAGTAAACCTTTAAATTACCCAAACTATAAAATAACCCCTTATAAACCGGTGATATTGGATTTCATCACAACCCCAGATAACTGGCTTAGTTACGACACATATTTACGGGTAGTAAAAACTTAAATAAAATAAAAAATATAAAGTAAAATGCTGAAAAGTAAATTGCTGAAAAGTAAATGACGAAAAGTAAATACCGAAATTAAATACTGAAAATTAAATGCTGAAAAGTAAATGCTGATAGTAAATTACTGAAAAGTAAATGCTGAAGATAAATTGCTGAAAGTAAATTGCTGAAAAGTAAATTGCTGAAAAGTAAATGCTGAAAGTAAATTGCTGAAAGTAAATTGCTGTAAAGTAAATAAAGTAAAAGTACAATAAAAGAAAATGCTGAGGTAAAAGGATCCAATTTTATTACTTCTATTTTAGATATCTCCCTTAATATAATATATTAACTTTGCATGATAATTACCAACCAGTCACATAAGGGATATCCAGATTAAGTCAAATTAATAATTAATTACCAACCGACCAATCAGGCGGTATCCAGTTTAGTCAGGTTAAAACCAATTTAAATAATTACCAACCGACCAATATGACGGTGTCCTCGTTAAGTCAGGTTTTAACTAGTTTATATATTATAATTAAGGGAGATTAATCTAAATATTAGTAATAAAAGTTTTACCTTTTACCCCAGCAAAGGGAAGTTACCTCCTCATTACTGAAAAGTAAAAACTGAAAATTAAAGAAAGAAAAGTATTGTGCGTAAAAGTAAATTACGGAAAGTAAAAACTGAAAAGTAAAGAAAAGAAAGTGCGAAAGTGGAAATTAATTACTGAAAGCTGTAAATAAACAAACAAGATACAATCTTCTTAGTATTCTTAAGGAATTCCTTAGAAGAAAGTATGAATTTACAAATGAAATGGCTTGGTATTTATAGGCAAAATTTTACCTCCATCAAATCATCCACCAAATCCATTATTAATTGCTCCACTAATTGCTCCACCAAATCCATTATTAATTGCTCCACTAATTGCTTATCATGTTTGGTGGTGATTTGATAATTGTTATTATTTATTTATTAATTTATTTTTTTGCTTTGAAAATGATTGAAAATGACTTTAATAATTACACACAACACACTTCTGGATGGTTCATCAATTTCGGGCATGAAATCTTCAGAATTCAAAATTATTTTGTTCTTAAAAGTTGTAGATCATTGAGTCTTCTTTAATCTAGAACTTGAATCAGCTCAATCCGATATCAGAGTAAAAGGTTATGCCCAAAATATGACAGATGCGCAAAATTGGAATTTCCAAAACTACACTTCGTTAAAACGCCATTTCAAGTTTCCAATCTCCAAAATTAATATGTCAAGTCCAATATTTGCCCTTATTTGACCCATATTTCGTCCTAAATTATTTCACTGAGTCCCAATATTATTTTATCTGCAAAATAAACTAAAACATATCAAAACGTTCATCAAACCCGAGAAACTAAACAAAATATTTAGTAAAAAGGGTGGTAAATATTGATATATTTTTTGCTCATCAATGGGCCCGTGGTGCACTGTAGAAATAAGTTTTAAGTGCTATTAAGTGATTGCTAATAGAATCATCGATGAGGTTATACCTATAGAGATTTAACGTTTATATCTATATCTTTGGGATAATCCGGATACCTGTGACAGAAGGATTATACGTATGTAGTGACCTCGACCAGTATGGTTCAGAGATTTTATCCGTGTTCGTCATAATTTACGGTTGGGTAGATTATGGACACGAAATTGGATTTAGTGACGGATATGCCTAAACCTAGAGAGTCTCAATAATGAAATATACTCGTAGGGCACTAGGGCAACTTTTATAAATAATACTGATTATTTATAAGTCGTTTAACGGTTAAACGATAATACATGCATTTGGGATCTTTCAGCCATTTATTAAATGTCAAATTGTGATTTTTGATATTTATAATTAATATATGTATTTTGATTATTTAATGTAAATATAATACATATATTTAAGATATTTGTATTTAATTATTTGATGATTCAAATGTTGAATAATTAAATATATTAAGTAATAAATATCTTTTTTACTTTTAAAGTAAGATAAATGGCTAATTTTAATTGGATTAAATGGCCAATTTTGATTGGTTTTAAATGGCTTGATTTAATAGGTTTATTTGTGATAAACATTAAATTGTTTAATTATTTTACACCATAAATTTTATTAAATCATTTTCTTTTTTATTGAAACAAAAATTAAAATACTAGGCTAGTATTTTTTCCTATTTATTCGGTCATTATCGAGAAATTATATAAGCCTTATTTTTATTTTTTGTTTCATGATCTAAGAACCCTAAATCAAAACTCAAAAGAGAGCTTGAGAGAAAAAGGAAGAAAGAAAGCAAAAGCTTGGAAATCTTTGGAATTTAGTAAGTTTTCTTACTTTCTTCTTTATGAAAATATTTTGAAGACTCTAGGCTTTAATATGTGTAGCTTAGATTTTTCTCTACTCTATTGTGGATGTATTTTGATGGTTGGGAACTTGATTGAAAGATGGAAGCATGTATATTAATAAGATTGCTTGAATTAAGTTCTTAAGCACTCTTTTTAACCATTTGATGGTGAATTACCATTCTAGAGTTACTTAGCCACTCATAAATGACTTAGAATTGTTCTTGAGTTGTTTCAATTGAATTAAAGTGTTGAATTTAATTAATTTGGTGTTAATTTGTCAATTTATGGAAATTATAAAATTAGGGTTCATAACCCACTCCAAATTTGTGGCTTTTCATATATGTGATGTAATTCAATGTATATATGATGTATATTAAATTTGGAAATTTTTGGATTTGATCTTGACATGTTTTGAAAGAAAAAGACCAAATTGTGAATTCTTGAAAGTATAGGGACCTCTCGGAAATTTTTGAAAAATATGTTTTTTTGAGTTGCAAATTATATTTTCATGTATAAGACATGTATAAATCATTTTGGGATGATTTGGAATCAATTAGAATTGTATTTGACAATTTAGGACTAAAATGATTAAAATATAAAGTTTAGAGGCTGAACAACAATTAATGAAAAATATGATTTTTTGGTAAAAATTTCAGTTTTTAAGTGTTGAGTAATTACCCAAGAAAAATTATTGAAATCGGAAAATTTTGATTTTCCGCGTTCCGCTGCGTTTACCTGGAATTGCCGCATAAAACCTCAACAAATACGAGCTCCATGATTTTCGACAGTATTGAGATAAGTCATCATCCTTAAGACGTGCTCTCGGACTGATGTCTGTTCCTTCATCTTATCAGTCATTGCTAAGTCCATGGCCACATGACGCTGAAGCTTCAAAGGCTGCCCGAACATGCCCCGCAATGACTACATCATCTGAGATGTTGTAGCTATAGGCTCATGCTTTGTAGTAAGAACCTTGGACATCCCTGCTAGCAAGTAGCAGCGGCCTTTCTCATTAGTTGCGACCCATTTTTGATAGGCATCACGTACAGCTTGGCCAGAGTTTCTGGCCGGCTTGGGAGGACACTCCTCCATCAAGACAAACTTTAGGTCTTCACATACTAGAATGGAGTTCATGTTATTTTTTCATTTGATATAATTTTCTCTCGTTAATTTATTATTAGAGAGAATGGAAATTATTGGAGAAACCATGGCTGCAATAAAATAAAATAAACATGCATTTAATATTCATCTATCGCATATTAAAATTATTAAACATTTAGGCATAAAATTAAACATGATGCATGAACCATGAATAATGAATTAGAAACCTAAGAGAAATACTATGCCACGAAAATCTATCATCCCACAAATAAATGTCACCATAAGGTAGGTCAAGTATTTGTATGATAGATCGAGACAATCTCAATTGATTAATATATACAGGAATAACCTTTATTCCTATATTAACCAACCACTGTTTGATTTGATCAAGGAATTTCGATTAACATTTAATCATTCATTTGTGAGTGTGACTCGTTGTTTCGAAACTCTTACACTTAACTAGTAAAATACCGCCGTAGTGAAATACATCTAGAGTCCCTATCATCTCGAAATCCAAACTTGATATTGACCCAAAATGGACACCATATGTAGGGGAAAAAAAATTCTTCTCGAGGAGCCTTTTGAATCTCACATTTCGGACTAATAGAGAAAGATCACGGGATATATTGTCGTATATCCCTCTCCCACTCTGTATTTAAAAATTAAGGTTTCTATTTTAAAATATCTAATATTTTTATTTACTAGTGTCAATAAATTTATGCGCAGCTAAAAACATAACTCTTATTTACATTAGTGTACTATTAGTGACCTTACCAATTTTAACACTTAAAATTTTACTCATTAATGTCTATTAGTCTCCACTAATTATTTTACTCAATTAAACTAATTTAATTAAACTAGTTTTAGTGACATAATGTATTTTAACTCTTAAAAAATTGGAACACTAACAAGTTTAAAATTTGAAATTCTAAAGTGGACAAAATTTTAACTAAACCATTTAATTAATCTAAGCGCGTTATAAAATCCAATGGTACGTGGAGTTGTATCCCGAGTGCATATCAAATTACCTTCCATTCGAAATCGGCTATGAAATTTACGTCCAGGTTTCTATTCTATATACCAATGGAATTCACGATGCACTTATTAAACCCATTATTTTAGAATTTCCAATTTTAAACCATTAAAACAATTAATCTAATTAATCATTTTTCATGCATACCATATTCCAATTTAACTTATTAGTCTAGAATATCCATGTATGCAAAACATGTTATGGTATATGAAAATGCAAGAGTAAGCACCCTAAGGTATATGACATGTTATTCAAACATTTCGAATTAAACATACATACAACATAAAAATTAATTTCAAATTTTGCATTGACATCACTGAGAAACCATCGGAATCCAAGATTCTAATGTACAACATATACCAGTCTCAACGGATTTACTTTACTGACCAAGTAGTGTAAACCTTGACCGAGAGCTGTCTAAGAATGACAATGTCATGATACAACTCAATGTCAGTGGCAACACTTTTGCAACAGTATCATAACTAATCATTCTAAGGTCTGTTACATCTTTACCATATTAAATAAGATGTTATATAAAAGAAACTATTCATTTTATTCATAATAAAATGTTACATTAGTATTTACAAGGAAATACATAATAAAATTGGCGCTCAGAGCACCAACCCTAACATAACACCCATTCTATTTCAATCTTATTTTTAATTCAATAACAGCCCTATAACACTCTCAAAACACTCCTTAATGTTCCCCACTTTTTTCGATTTAAAAACAAAACAAACCGAGCCCTGTTACACAAAGTGATGTGCGACAATGAGTAGAAAATTGCTTACTGACGTGTGGTGTATTGAGAAGAAGAAGATGATGAATTTTATTCGACACCAAATAGCATTCCGTGATATATCTCGTTACTAATCGAATATAGTGTGGGCTATACTCACAATCAAATCTTTAAACTCTTTAGATATTAAAGTCTCACACATGTTTTTCTTTCGGTTTTTCTTATTCTTGTTTTTTTTTCCTTCAACATTTGAGAAAATTCCTTGAACAAGAAAGATTGGCTAGGGTTAGAATGAAATTAGGTTTGGCAAAAGAAACTCTCATTTTCTTTATATTCATAGGGTTTTATTATTTACAAAATAAAACAAACCCTTTTGTCACATCCTGATATTTCCGAGCATGTGATGGGTAGGTGACGGCTTAGCCATCACCCAAACCCCTGACATACACCGCTAGCTATAATGAAATGACTGACTCATAACACACAATCATATACATACACATCATAACCTGAAAATATATCTATTTCATGTCACAAATTTGTAGACACATAAAATAACTGAAATAATATTTGATACATATACATAACCTTATAGTCTATCATGACATTATCTGACACTGATGATTGGGCCCGACTCTGAATTGACACATGGGGGCTGTAATGACTGCTGCCCCGTCTTCTCCAAGCAATGTCTGAACCTGTGGCCTGAAAAACAACTAGAGAATGAGGTGGGTCAGATCTTTTGAAAGACCTGGTGAGTGAATATTGGAGGGCTAATAAAATAATTTGAAGAGTAATACATGATTAAAATGAAACATAGTATAAGAGAGTGTTAAAGTACTGAATCACGACAACATAAGTAATAAGGTGGGAATCCAAAGAAGTAATTGAAATCTGAATAATTGACATTAAGTTCTGGAACTTAATCTAACTGATATCTGGGTATATGACTGAACCTAGTTTTACTATTCTGAGCTGTTTCCCTGAACCTGACTTGGAGCTGCCATAGACTACATAATATACTTTATGTCATCACCTATATGTTTTATGGTGACTTGAGTCTGCATGAATTATACTGCGCTATCTGAAATAAGAACTGACTATTGACATCTTAATATGCTAACATGGGCTAAATCGATGTGATCTGAGCCTAAACTACATGAACTGAACCTGATTATGAAATCTACATGACCCATACTGGATCTACCTGAACTGAAAGCTTCCTACTGGACATGACTTAATCCTAACTGATTTCTTCTAGAATTACCAAAATTGAAAGTGCATGTACTGAATCTGTAAATTAAATTGTACCAACATGACTAAGCACTGAACACTTAAACTGAATATGCTAAAACTATTCCTGAATGCTAAATTGAGATACATTAACTGAATATGAAATGCATAAACCACATCTACCTCTCTGATTTGTAAATATGTAAGCTGAATCTGAATATTAACTAATATATATGCGTTATTTCTTGTTACCTAACTGAGGTTGCATGAGTTAACTTGAATACCTAACCTGAACATACATATATCTTGAATGTCTAAGCTGAATAGGCCTGAACCGCACCTAATTACGCCTAACTACTTGAACTGGAATGCAGGTCTAACTACCTGAACTGGGAATGGATGGACCTAAAAATTGAACCAAACATATATAGACTAATCTGATTATTTGGCCTAGAATGCATAATCTGATATGAATATCAAACTGAATGTATAAGTTACACTTAACTATCTGAACTATAAATGCACGAGCTAATATAATGGTTGCATGAACTAAAAACTGCATGTGGACTATGATCATGAAATCGATGCTTGTTATAACCAAACCACTCATATCCGTGACAAAAGCCATCCCAAACCCGTGGTGGTTTGGTTCTAATCTAGCCCGTGCATGAATCATGAAATCTGAAAATCGACTACCTGAAATGAAACCTACAAACCTAAAACTATCATGAGCTGAAATGCTATATGCTGACCCGAATTTGAATAGCCTAACTCTACATTCTACATGAGCTAGACATGACTATCGAGAAGCATGAGATGTATAGTTGAAGTTGTAATGTAACATGACGTGGATGCATTACTTTTAAGAATGTAATTAATTATCAAAGCATGAAATTCATATCTGAAAATCACTATTAAAATCAACAATGATGTAAAAACTGCTTTTAAACTCATAAAAATATAAACTTGGTTGCTTCTTAAAAATCTATGTGGAAATCTTGGATGTAAAAATCTGAAATCTCAAGTAACTGGAAAATATGTAGAAAACCTGAACTCGTAAAAACATAAATTGAGTTCATTCTAAAAAATATTTGTGGAAATCATGGTGTGAAAATATGAAATCGCAAGCAACTGGAGAATCTGTAGAAAACCTGACGCATAGAGGCGTTACGTATCGTCGTCCCCTTATACGCCTAATCTAGTGTATTGGGGCACTACGTATCGCCATTCCCCAAGTCACTGAAACTACATTTGCATATGTCTACTGTATATGGTAGGAAACTTGACACATAGAAGGGTTACATATCGTCATCCCCCCATACGCCTAAACTAGTGCCTTGTGGTGTTACGTATTGCCACCTTATACGCCTAAACCAGTGCATTGGGGCATTACGTATTACCGTCCCCCAAGTCACTAAAACTATATGTCTGCTGTATATGGTAGAAAATCATATGCATGAAGGTGTTACGTATCATCGCCCTTCATACGCCTAATCTAGTGTCTTGAGGCATTATGTATCGGTGTCCCCTAAGTCACTGAAACTACATGTGCACATTTCTATTGTATTTGGTAGAAAACCTGACGCATAGAGGCATTACATATCGATGTCCCCTCATACGCCTAATCTAGTGCCTTCGGGCATTATGTATCGCCGTCCTCCAAGTCACTGAAACTACATGTGCACATTTCTACTGTATCTGGTAGAAAACCTGACACATAGAGGCGTTACGTATCAATGTCCCTTCATACGCCTAATCTAGTGCTTTGGGCCGTCACATATCGTCATCCCTCAAGTCACTGAAACTGCACATGTCTGATGTATCTTGTAGAAAACCTAATGCCTGGAGGCGTTACGTATCATCGTCCCCTCATACGTCTAATCTAGTGTTTTGAGGTGTTACGTATCACTGTCCCCCAAGTCACTGAACTAGAGTTAGGAGAGCTAATCAAGGTTGTCATCATGGCCCTGAAACTAGGATCTAGGGACATCATGTAGTACCGTCTCCCTAGTCCTGAAACTATATATGCACATATTTTATGTATCCGTCAATTCCATAATCCGTCAATTCCAAAGTCTCTGAGATTGGGTTTTCCCCCAATCTATAAAGAAAATCATAAAAGAACTCAGTTCAAAATATCAAAAGCATAATAACATGTCATAAAAATGAGTTTTGAAAACAGACATGTATGATTCATGACTAGCTTGAGATCGATAGTTCTAATTTGATAGCACAACTGGCGAAGATATTGAATTCTTGAACTGCAAGTCTGAATAAACTATGAATTATGAAGAACTAAAACTAATGCATGTTGCGACATGGGACATATATGTGAAAGATATGGCGTAGTTGTACTTAAAAATTAAGAACTGGATATCAAATATCTTAAGATGAATTAACATAGCTGAAGGCATAAGAGAAATTATAAACTAAGGACAAAAAGATGATCGCACAAGTTTAGATATATAATCAGATATAACGTAAACCATAGAGAAGCAAAAGGAATGTATAATATTCACTCTCAGACTGACGCACCATCGCGAGTGTGCTGGAATGCTACCGAAGGATTTCCTGTAGGATGCTAACTGAACTTGTGTTCAAGTGTGGTTACCGTATCTGAACTACGAATATGGATCTTGATTCATGAATGCATGTACATGCTACTTAACTGACCGTGCTACTAATTCTACATGACATGCTTATGTTAATGCTGATGGGATATTTTGGCGTAGCCGAAATAGCCACTAGAAATGCCCAAAGCTAACTATCTACGAATGCCCAAATCTGGTGCCAAACATGTGGCCTGGTATACACGTCAACAATTTAATATTTCACAACATCCAATCAACTGCTACAAGATCCTCCATAAATTTATCACTTTTTTATTAAACTTGAGCATTTATTATTCATCATGCCACACACAGAGCATATGTTATTATCATCCAACACCATGTATTATTAACGTATAACGTGATTAGTTCTAACTTATCACAATTTCATTTTATATTGATATGCTTACTTGATATAGAAATAACATATAATTTAGCCATCTTCAAATTCTTATTAACATGTTATACACA
Organism: Zanthoxylum bungeanum; assembly: GCA_019454045.1. Lineage (NCBI taxonomy): Eukaryota > Viridiplantae > Streptophyta > Magnoliopsida > Sapindales > Rutaceae > Zanthoxylum > Zanthoxylum bungeanum. The sequence continues at coordinate 150,385 of SKCR01030852.1, forward strand.
CATGAACAAAAATCAAACTTTATATATCTTGTTAAACCTTACTCTAAAAGGCTTCTTGCCTCATTAACATCACACCAAACTTTACAAACATAATTTGAAAAATCCATAGATTCCAACTTAAAACCATAATCAATGTCACATGTATTAATGATAACACAACAACAACAAGTCTTCACCTGGCCAACATCCATCATTAACTTATTAATCTAACAAATTTATATCATAACCATGATAATACATTATCAGATTAGGCACTAGTTTATACTTACAATATTATTAAATTAATAATTTTCACTTCCTAAAACTTCTCAAGAATTCGGCCAAGGCACACACTTCTCAACCATTTTAGTTCCAACACAAATTCAACACAACTAATGCTAAGATATCGTTCTAAGCTTAAATCGTCATCAATTATCATAACAAGCAACAAAACTCAACTCCTATTTACATACATAGATTGGGCCAAAGGAAAAAAAGTTTTTACCACTTTTGGATTTTCTCAACACTTAAACTAACCTCATTCATCAACAATGGAAATAAAAATAATCACCTTACATACATACAAGTCTCGGCCATCATAAGAAATTATAATATTTGAAGTTTCTTTCACAACTTAAACCAAACTCACGTCGAAGCCCCATTCTAAACTTAAACCATCATTAAATACTATCAGAAACTCAAAGAAAACCCTCTAATGCAAGCATCAAATTCGCCTAACCCTCTTTTTAGGGGAAAAAATTTAGGCATTTTGAAAACAAATCTTAAACCATGTTCAATCCATCACCAAATGCTAGGAAATGAATGCTACAAGCTTTATTGAAGTTAAAATGCCAAAATGAAATTCTAGGGTTCCTTATCCACAAATTTGGGGATTTCCTTATTAAGGATCAAAACTGAAAAATGAAAAGAGAAAAGGAGAAATGAAGTTTACATGGCTTGAAGTCAAGCTTGAATCATCATCTTGGCTTGAGAAAAAAAGACGTAAAAGAAAACTTGAATTGGTTTGAGAAAAACGGAAGCCATTCACGTGTTTCTTAAGGTGAGGGAATAGTGAATAGTGTGGGTTTTTATGAAGGGATGGGATGATATTTTTGTGATGGAAAATGGTGGCTAGATTTGTGCCACATATGCCCACTTAATGTAAAACTCGCATGTTACTATTCATCAAATGTTCAGCTGTATTTTCGACTAATTTCTGATCTGATTTTGAGAAAATGTTAAACATGGAATTTTTAGGTAATTATATGAGCTTTTCAACGCTATAAATTTCACTGAAATCGGACATCGTATTAATAGTAAATGCGTTAAAACTGAAAATTTATCCGGGACTTCCGGAGAAGATTCCTAATGGGTAAAACCTATTTTGATATTATTTTATGAATTCTAACATGTCATACATGATGATTCACTATACCGAATATAACCGGACTGACCTGGGGCGTTACACCTTCTTCTCCACTAGAGGTAAGTTTCGACCCGCCCAAGAATTTTTGGAAAAAAATTTGTAACATCAAAACTTTACTTAATATCAAAAGATGTTACAAAAATAAAAGTGTTATTAACTTTTTAAAAAGGTGTACCTTCAAAAAAAAAACCATAGGTTTCCAAAAACCTATTTTTAGAAATTCAAAAATTAAACTCTTTATTAAATTAATATAACTTAATAACATGTAATTAATAATTATCATATAATTATTAAAAACCATATATTAAAATTAATATATTGTTTCAAGTGTGACAAAATAATACTATTAATTATATTAATAATATATATTATACATATATGAGTATATAATTGGACTATCCAATTATATTTAATTTGCTACAGTATATCGAGCTCGTACGGGGACCAAATAGACCTACGGTTTCGAGCTCCAATAATCCCGAAATATTAATTAAACTCTTAATTAAATATTCTGAATTATTAACTTCGGGTTGTTCCACTAAAATCTCGAAGCTGCACTCTCATTATCGCAGATAGATAATTTAAGCCGAACCACGTTGGTATCCATCGATATAGTCATTACATACGGATTGGCCCTCCACGAGTATCTCATAATTAAAGCTGGGTAATAATGTTTGTTATACCCCTCTAATTATTTTTACCTTAAGTACCATTGATTCTCTAATGAATGATTTATTCATAATCATTATGAATGTTCATCTTTCTATTCATAATAGAAAAACTTGAGCGCTCTAACCGTTCAAGTACTGAATCAACCCTTAAGGAAGATACTCTTCTACCTCTCGCAAGAATGAGTGAATTTCCTATCTATGTAAAACGTCTCCAGCTACACACCAAACCATGTCCCAAAAGTACGTAGTTATTGGTCAGGATTGCTACACCAACCTGACCTTTGTAAATCAAAGGACATAGCCTATCATGTAAGAGTTCGTAGTACACTCAGAATTCAGATAAATCCATATATGACCATCTAGTATATTGGAATGAATTTCTTTATTTAACAAATATTATAAGAAACTCATTTCTGTCTGGGTCCAGTCCTATGTGATCACATCATATAAGGTGCCTCAATTCTCATGTCTCCACATGGACGATCCCGAATCAAGGTCGCCATATAATTATAGAATGGACCGCAGCTATAGATATACCGCAAACAAAATACTCGCTTTGTTTGCTCTCTATGGACTATTTTAGATGACTAACTTCAGAATTAAATCCTCTTGTGTATGAAACTCATACACTAAGTCTAAAGGCACATGAGTAATCTAGAGTAAACAATATAATTTACAATATGTTATAATAAACAAACACTTTGATAAATGAATAATGCATCTTTTTATTTCACAAAATATAATTTTGTTTACATTACATGAAGTTATAGGGCATATATCTCAACAGTAGCACATTAGCTCAATAAGTCTCAGCCTTAGCTCATCAGACTAAACTCATCAATGAGAAATTAGCTATGCTGACTAGGAACTCGGTTTCAAATAAAAATCCTTGGCAAGATTAAGTAAGGAGAGAAAATTGATATGTTCACAGACAGCTCTCAAAACTAGGGATAACCAGATGTGCTACTTTGATAGTGGATGCTTCAAACACATGTGTGGAGATAAAGCTATGTTAGCTTCCATTGAGAAGAACATGATTGGAAACGTTACCCTTAGGGATGGGTGGAAAGCACCCATCATAGGAAAATCTAGAATTGCATTGCAATGACTACCTATTTTTGATGATGTGTTGTATATTGAAGGTCTTACAGCCAATCTTTTGAGCATCAGTCATTTTTATGATACTGGCTTAGAAGTTAGCTTTGAGAATAAGACGTGTTATGTATACAAAGAAGATGTGTTATGTATACAATACTCAAGGTGACTGTGTTGTTACAGGTCTTAGGATAAGTAACAATTGCTATGAGATTTATGTCGGTTAGACAATAATATGTAGTTCCGCTAAGGTAGATAAGATAGACCTTTGGCATTAAAGGTTAGGACATATAAATTATCATGATCTATCTAGAATGTCCAGAAAGAATCTCATTACTAGTCTCTCTAATTTAGGTAAGAGAGATAACTTTGTGTGTGGACTGTGTCAGTTAGGTAAGCAAACTATAGCAAAACATACCCGCTCCACTCACATTATCACCAAAATGCCCTTAGAACTCCTATATATAGACCTTAATGGACCATCCAACACTGAAATCTTAGGGGGCAAAAAGTACATATCTGTGGTTATAGATGATTTCTCTACTTACACATGGGTAGACCTAATTAGGGAAAATACTGAAGCTGCTTCCTCCTATGTTGCTGCTTCTTCCTTTTCTATCGGCGCACCTTCAGAACTCTATCAGCTCCTTTTGGAGAAATAGACTTCTGTGATGGCTCAGCTCTGGCTTATGTCTTATGATTTTATCGCAGTCTCGTGTTGTCTGACTCTATGAGCGTGCCCAATATGAGGATGATGTAGACAGTGATGATGTTGCTTTTGACAATGCTTTTGATTTTGAGTTGTGATTATCTTTCTTTTGTGCGTTCCTTGTACCATTTGTCTTTCGTGACAAAAGAGGGAATATTATGTGTTTTTTGGACTATTTTGACCTAGTAGTACACAAGAGGAAGATATGAACTATTTTGACTTTGTTTTTAGTAGGAAAATATTGTAACTTGAACTTGAATGGAAATTGAAATGTTTTCAACTGTTTAATAAAAATTTTCTTTCATTTATGTTCTTAAAAGTACATTTTATTTTATGCATTTATGTTCTTGTTATTTCACTTGCTTTTCAAAGGTATCAGTATCTGTGATTGTTTCAGGTTAACAGGTACATCTTCATAATGATCAAGACTTAGGACTAGATTGAGTCAAAAAGTATTAAGTTTGTATTTTGATGGTGGACATTAAATTTTTAATTTAAATTATTTACTCATTGTTTTAGGTGATTTTGTCACGGAATTCCAAATGAGGAGTTTGTTGGGCCTATTGTGTTGGAAAATTCCATAACAAACCAAGTTAAATAAAGTTATAATGAGTCTTGAAGTGTTTGCAATATGTTTGGACAACTCTAAATGAAGATATCAGAGATTCGTTCGTGGTGCGTTCGCTCAGATGTTCGAAAAAAGTTCTTTTATGGCACGTTCTTCATGACGTTCGAACGAAATATTCCAGAGATCATATGTTCAATTTGCATTTGATATTACGTTCGAACTAAAGTGTCCAGAGACTATTCGTTCAAGTCACGTTCTTCATTACGTTCGAATGAAACTGACCAGAGGCATCACTTTCGAGTCATGTTCCATCTGGCGTTCGAATGATTTTACGGAAACATTCATGTTAGTCATGTGTTCTTAAAGCATTTGAATGGCCGTACATATCTTGTTTATTTTGGACGCATTTTTGAAACCTATTTTGTATTTGGAAAAACCTACCTATAAAATGAACAACATAGCTTATTTACCAGTATTGGAACAACATTACCTAAACCTATTTTGCAACCAATTTCCAACATTTGAAGGACACTCACCCTTGAATAAATCTCATATCTTCTTCTTTATGAGTGATCTTTTTTGTTTAACCACCATCAATCCTTCAAACACAACCTTTGCCAATACCTTAAACCTTCAAAGTTTTAAGAAGGAGATTGGTGTTCAGAGTTCTGAAGTGCAAGTTTGCAAATTCAATTCACTGAGGTTCTGAAGAAAACTACTTGGTGCAAACTTGAGGAGTTCTTCGGGTTATTACAGTAATGGGAATAGAGTCAGCAAAGTTTCACCATCTCTGTAAGTTCTTATGATATAGTAGATTCGGGTGGTAACCTATACCCGAAATGGTTTTTCTCTTAAAAAAGTTTTCCATTTTGTAAATAAATCTGCTTCTCTTTTGTATATTTTCTGCAATTTATTATGTGTTTGTTAGATTGCTGTTATTTATTGTTATTTATCACTTAGACTTAATGGTGTTTGATCTGTAGACATATACACTCTAACTTAGATGTGTCTTAGATATAATAGATTTTTTCTTTAAAATACACATATTCCCCCATAGGTGTATTGGGTCAGAACTTACGAATTTTCATGATGGATGCCACCTCTACAAGAAGGATTGTTTTTTTGTCCATTAGTTGTTGCCTTCTCCACCTATGGTCTTTTAGGATTTTTATGTGTTTTATGAGTAGGGGTGATAAAAATTCTTGCATGGTTCAGTATGTTAGGGATAAGTAAATTGATAATTTTAAATATTTATTCATTGTCGAGTCGGGTATAAGTATTGATATTTCTATTTAAATAAGAGTAAAATCCTCATTCACCCGCATGGGTCCAGTTTGTTAGGATCAGATATTGATATTCTTGTATCATACCCGATCCATTATCATCCCTACTCGAGAGTGCTTAATACTTTGAATATGATCTCAAACGTCATGAGGCACTTCAGAACTGGGCACTATATCTTTGTTTTTAATTTGAGCTAAATGAAACGTCATCCTATAAACACCACCACTAAACTCCCGCAGAAAATAATATATGATGTTAAAGGCTACTGAAGGTGCGTTAACGCGACCCCGTTCCTATGACGTCATTTGTCCGTTTAAGGATCTCGACGAAGGTATGTCTGACCACATAAGTGAGGGTCGAGCACTTAATGGTAGGTGACCGACCACTTCGGTTCGGATGACCGGGCATTATCAGATCGGCGGAAGCATTCTCAGTTCAAAGGACTATTATGACCCACCACATGAAGACCGACCTCGTGAAAACCGAGCATAGGGCAAGACATGTTCGGGAAGATAAGGCATTCTATCAATACAAGATAAGATAATAAGTTATCATACTTTCATGGGGTAAACTAGTAAGTCAATGTCCTAGTATGATAAAGGAAGTAAAGGTAGTTTTTGACTAGGAATCCTTATGGGAAAGGGAAATTGTTTCAACTAGGAAACCCTTGTAAAAGAAGGAATCTGATTTCTGCACTATTATAAATAGGAGGGTAGAGTATGCTTAAAAGGAAGAAGGAGAGAGAATCATTACCATCAGACTTGTAAAAAACCAGAGGCAGAGCCGAGAAGCGTGTTTGAGTAATAAAAAGTATCATCATTTTTTGTGCCCGTGGACGTAGGTCGGACCAAGATCCTCCGAACCACGTTAAATCTCCTTGTCGATTGGCGTATTATTTGTCTTTTGCTAAGTTTGCTTTTGGTCCCCATAACCAAACAAATTCACTATTGATGGAGGATTGACTCGGGAGTAATATTCCCATATTGCCTTGAGACCAAAATCAGCCGTCAACAGTTGGCGCCGTCTGTGGGGACTCAACAAAAAGCGGCTCGCGTAGTAAGACGATGGCAGAAGGTGGAAATCGCCAGTCGTCGGGGAGCTCAACAGCAGAATGGATGGAGAAAATAGAGGAAAATATGAAAGATATGGAGGAAAATCAAAACCTGTTGAAATCCATGATGAACAAACTGGAGAGGATGGAAGAGACGAATAATAAGGGACTTGAAGCCGGAGCCAGTCGGAGAAGAGGCGAAAATGCAGAAGGCAACGGATCCTAAAAATATGAGTAAGAACTCTTCTGTTTTAGGCTGAAATTTGATTATGCTTGTTTGTTATGGCCCACACAATGGTTTTGATATTTGTTTTACGGCTCGGGTCTGCTCTTGTACCGCCGAGACCGATGTTTCTTTCCGGCTCGGGTCTGCTCTTGTACCGCCGAGACCGATGTTTCATTCCGGCTCGGGTCTGCTCTTGTACCGCCGAGATCGATGTTTCCTTCCGGCTCGGGTCTGCTCTTGTACCGCCGAGACCGATGCCTTTTTCCGGCTCGAGTCTGCTCTTGTACCGCCGAGACCGATGTCTCTTTCCGACTCGGTTCTGCTCTCGTACCGCCGAGACCGATGTCTCTTTCCGGCTCGGGTCTGCTCTTGTACCGCCGAGACCGATGTGTCTTTCCAGCTCGGGTCTGCTCTTGTACCGCCGAGACCGATGTCTCTTTCCGGCTCGGGTCTGCTCTTGTACCGCCGAGACCGATGTTTCTTTCCGGCTCGGGTCTGCTCTTGTACCGCCGAGACCGATGTTCTTTCCGGCTCGGGTCTGCTCTTGTACCGCCGAGATCGATTTTTATTTCGGCTCGGGGCTGGATTTCGTTCCACCGAGGCCACTTGTTTATTCGGCTCGGGGCTGGATTTCGTTCCGCAGAGGCCGCTTGGTTATTCAGCTCGGGGCTGGATTTCATTCCGCCGAGGCCACTTGTTTATTCAGCTCGGGGTCGGGTTACGTCCACCGAGTCGGCTTCTTTGGACTAGGGATGTAACATTCCCCCAGAGCCAAGTTTTTCTTTCAGCTCGGGGTCGGGTTACGTCCCACCGAGTCGGATTCTTTGGACTGGGGATGTAACATTCCCCCAAAGCCAAGTTTTTCTTTCAGCTCGGGGTCGGGTTACGTCCCACCGAGTCGGCTTCTTTGGACTGGGGATGTAACATTCCCCCAGATCCAAGTCTTTCTTTCAGCTCGGGGTCGGGTTACGTCCCACCGAGTCGGCTTCTTTGGACTGGGGATGTAACATTCCCCCAGAACCAAGTCTTTCTTTCAGCTCATTGTCGGGTTACGTCCCACCGAGTCGGCTTCTTTGGACTGGGGATGCAACACTCTCCCATAGCCAATTCTTTCTTTCAGCTCGGGGTCGGGTTACGTCCACCGAGTCGGCTTCTTTGGACTGGGGATGTAACATTCCCCCAGAGCTAAGTCTTTCTTTTAGCTCGGGGTCGGGTTACGTCCCACCGAGTCGGCTTCTTTGGACTGGGGATGTAACATTCCCCCAGAGCCAAGTCTTTCTTTCAGCTCGGGGTCGGGTTATATCCCACCGAGTCGGCTTCTTTGGACTGGGGATGTAACATTCCCCCAGAGCCAAGTCTTTCTTTTTGCTCGGGGTCGGGTTACGTCCCACCGAGTCGGCTTCTTTGGACTGGGGATGTAATATTCCCCCAGAGCCAAGTCTTTCTTCAGCTCGGGGTCGGGATACGTCCCACCGAGAGACTTATCATCGGCATGGGATCGGGGCATCTCCCCCATGGTCAGCCCTCTATTGGTCTGGGGAGGTGACATTCCCCCAGAGCCAAATGTTCTTCTCAGCTCGGGGTCGGGTTACATCCCACCGAGTCGATCGTCATCAGCATAAGGGCAGAGCATTTTTTCCACAGGTAGATATCGGGATCCTCGTTAACTGAGCTCATGAATGTGGCAGGAATGACCAGATTTGCAGCCAAGGTATTTTTCTCTGCATTTCCTGAAGTGACCACCGACGGATTCATTGACACACCATTTTTTTTATAGTTCCCGGCATCAACTCACAAACTCGTTGTTACCGAGAACTAGGGGATAGATGTTGATGGTGTTTTTTAGGCACTATGATATTTAAGCAGCACGGCAGGGGTAAAAGGGTAAATTCCCTCCTTGGTCAAAATCATTAAAAATGACCATCATGACCGACCACATAAGTGAGGGTCGAGCATTTAATGGTAGGTGACTGACCACTTCGGTTCGGATGACCGGGCATTATCAGATCGGCGGAAGCATTCTCAATTCAAAGGACTATTATGACCGACCACATGAAGACGGACCTCGTGAAAACCGAGCATAGGGCAAGACATGTTCGGGAAGATAAGGCATTCTATCAATACAAGATAAGATAATAAGTTATCATACTTTCATGGGGTAAACTAGTAAGTCAATGTCCTAGTATGATAAAGGAAGTAAAGGTAGTTTTTGACTAGGAATCCTTATGGGAAAGAGAAATTGTTTCAACTAGGAAACCCTTTTAAAAGAAGGAATCTGATTTCTGCACTATTATAAATATGAGAGTAGAGTATGCTTAAGAGGAAGAAGAAGAGAGAATCATTACCATCAGACTTGTAAAAAACCAGAGGCAGAGCCGAGAAGCGTGTTTGAGTAATAAAAAGTATCATCTTTTTTTGTGCCCGTGGACGTAGGTCGGACCAAGATCCGCCGAACCACGTTAAATCTCCTTGTCGATTGGCGTATTATTTGTCTTTTGCTAAGTTTGCTTTTGGTCCCCCATAACCAAACAAATTCACTATTGAGGGAGGATTGTCTCGAGAGTAATATTCTCATATTGCCTGAGACCAAAATCAGCCGTCAACAATATGTATATTACAAAAAAAATGATATGTTACATTAAAGGTTTAAGATATAATAAAATATTTTTATGAGATATGGGACAATGATTTATTCTTTAAAGTTTACCATATATTTGAACTTGCGGGTACATAATAACTCGCTAATATTAACACCTTCTTTTTAAGTCAAAATATTTCTATTTCTTAGTATCTTATGTTTTCTTGGTATGAAGCTTTTTGTAACCATGTCTATACATTAGATTTGACATGCTTCATTAATTAAATATAAATGTAGTACATATTTTATCTCTATATCACTTGCACTAAGGATAACTAAGTCAAGATAATAATTTTTCAATTACTCCTTTATTAAGTTATAACATCCTCATAATAATAAAATTAGTTTGGTCCCAACAGAATGATTTTATTAGAAGGTTTTATCGTATTAAATAAAATTTTAAATATTTTATTAGTGAATCCATCATTTAACTGATCAAAAATAACATTTAAACTTGAACTATCAAAACGTCTTATCTCACCTATCACTTTTCAGAGCATAAAAAATAATTACACCTCATCTTCTGCCTTGTTGCATCCAACCCACAAGCATCCCTTCCACGAGCCAAAATCTTTAGAATAAATGGCAAACTTTTTGTCATAACTTTTATCTCATTGAATGCGCACAGCATTACATAAACTCATACCAACTCTTATCATAATCTTCCAAATACGTGTTTATTAATAAGATTAGTCATCTTTTGAGAAAATCTACCATACAATTGAGGTATCACGTCATCCATGTAACAATCTAATAATTCATTATCACGTGTGCTAAAATATTAAAAAATAACTAAAAAACAGATATTAAATCATACATATCATTTACAAATTTATTTATAATATCATATCACACATACCTCCGTTGTACCAAAAAATTACGGTTTTATCTTTTTTCAACAAACAACAAAATCAAAGTCTTCAGTGCTATAACATTCTCAAATATAGAAAGCAGCTATTAATTAACAGCCTTGCTTCTTGCTTCTTGCTTCTTGCTTCTTGCTTCATAATTACCATTCAATTACTGACCAGCATTAATTATTGCTCTTCCATAAGCAGCCACTTAACATGCAAAATTTTCATTATAAGCGATTAGCGCGTGCTTTTACCGTCCGGATCACGTGTGCCAAGGAGTGGCAATTTTGCCGGTTGAGTCAGGCCTTTGCCATGCACGGCCTAATCTGTATTTTTATGTAAAATTCCGAGTCGGAAAAAGCCCATCCCGCATTTTAATATATATTATATATTTTTCGGAGTGTCCTTTTGGTTTCTAATATTTTTTTTTTAATAATTACTTGTTAAGTCCCTAATTTTTTCATAATTATCTGTTAAATTTCTGTTATTTTGGGTTGACAAAAAACATCGAAACTCGATTGGATTCAAGATCTCATATTAAACCGTATGGGTTTCGAAACGAAAAATCAATCCGAAAGCCGCGATTTGAGAGAATTTTGCATTCTGATTCAAAAAATTAGTCAAGATTAGGGACCATTTTTATCTCAAATCATAATCAAGACGAGACGGGTACTGATTGGGACATTCTGATTGCCATCTTTGCTATTGTTATAAGAGTAACAATACATCGTGCAACAACGATTTTTTACTGTTACAATAGTAGCAACTTGATGGGTAATTATAAAAAATTAGGGACTAATTGCTAATTATGAAAAAGTTAGGGACTTTTCCCCATATTTATTTACAAATTGGGGTTTACTTAGTAAAAGATCGGGGCTTCCTTAGTGAATATCAGAAAAATTTATGATGAATTTCAAAAGTAATATGATTTATTCATTTTTTTACAAAACTTTCCAAAAAAAGTGTATATCCTTTTATTGAAGTGTACTTAAAATAGCTTGGTTAGAAAAGACAGTACTCTATGTGACCATTATGGGGATGGCAAGCAGATCCGGATCCGGCCTGGGTCTGCATGGTTTCGGAAGATCCGGGTCCGGTTAGACCTGGATCCGCTTAAAAAATTTACGGATCCGGGTCTTGTTTTAGAGGACCCGCACCATACCGGGTCAGGACCCGGTATAATTAAAAAAAAAAAAAACATAACAAATTAACCCTAAATCCCTCGTTCAGTCATTCGGGCATTCCCTCTCACTCTCTCAGGTCTCAGTATAACAAATTAACCCTAAATCACTCATTTGAGTGATTGTTGATGACTTGATGAATCAATTGGTTAATTAATGTTTGGTTATTTGATCAATTGGTTAAAAAAAAAAAAAAAAAAAAAACAGTGGGCAGTTGCGGATCCCTGGTCCGGACCCGGAAGTGCTTAACCGGGTCCATATCCGGACCCGGGTCCGCCGAATTGCTTGCGGATCCGGGTCCGGAATCCCTTGACCATCTACTTCTAATGAAGATACAAAATTACTCTGCTTATTTATGTGTATTTGAACACTTGAATCTTTTCTGTTTTATCATAATAACTTGTGCTCCGTAGCCTTCGCATCTAGTTTCACAAATCAAATAAACTAAAGTTCGAAGATCACTGACTTTACAAATAAAAATCAGGATTCATGATCAGTTTGAAAGTGTTACTTAACTAGCGTTTTTGAACATATTATCAAGAAATTTCAAATGTTTTTATTATGATTTTAAACACTCTCAAACGAACTCTTATTGTCATAATAGGCAACTGCTTGTGAAAAAGGCAACATGTTTCCATTATCTTTCAAAGGAATTACAATTATTCTACAAGCACTCGTCAGCTGCCCACTTAACCAGAAAGCATTTTGACTGCATTTTCCTGGTAATTTAGGTAACAATGTTAAACTCAGCAGTTAGAGCAGAACTCATTACAACTTTATGGCAGCCCCACACCAAACTAATACCCTAAAATTTCAAGACAGAAGGTAGTGTTGCAAGTAGATAATAAACTTTTGAATACCCACATAAAATACCTACCGTGATGGAAACATCTTTTCACAATGAGAGAAATGAGCAATCACTTCTATATTTCAACATATTCCGAGGATGGAACAACAGATTCATCAACAGCATTGAAACTTCATCGTATACAACATTAAAAGTAAAAAAAAAATAATAATAATAATAATAATAATAATAATATAAATTCTTGCGCAATGTATTGGAATCGAAAATGGTTTAGCATTGGAACACAGTCAAAATGATTTGAATTTAGTAACTGATGCACAATGAAGACGTGTTTGTCATAATAAAAGGAACTTGAAATTCATATGCAAGTTCTAGAGGTTGTAACAATGTTATAAAAATAACAGTTCGGACATGCCGAGAAACAAAAGATTTAAAATGAAACCATCAGAACAAAGCATACAATCCAATAATGGTGTTAACAGTTTGGTGTTTGGTTTATTTGCACTACAAAAATTCTGTTGTAGTTCAAACTAGCAATAAGATTGTGCTCACTTGTATGACTAGAAAATATTGCTTAAGTTGACTTATTTGCCGAACTCACTTGCTGCCTAGCTCTGCGGGAGCAATCTGCATAATTTCTTAGAACAGGGAGACATTTTAGGGGGTCCTTCCCAGACTCCTTATAACATGTCTCACAAGCATCTTTCTCAGCCAGACAGGGCAAGGGCTTCTGGTATGGAAGGTTAAATTCCTGATCACGAAGAGTTTTAGCCCTTTCAGTTACTTCCTGCACCATGTTTTCTTCCTGTTTGTGTATCTTTTCCAAAACCTTCTCACTCTCTTGAAGGACAGATCGAATTGCATCCAACTCTGCTGAATGAGCAGAAGGGGAGACTGGAAGGAACACAGGAGGCTGAAGCGGCCATCCTGGTGCTGGAGTCCCCTTTCGTGTTCTAGAATCATCCAATATTTTCTTCTGATTAACCTTAGGCTCTTGTGATTTCTTAGGTTTAGTTTTCTTTGATTTCTTCTTCACCTTCCCACTGTCTTCAGCTAGTTGATTAACAAGGTTGGCACTAATATTAATTGCAAAATCACCCATTATACAGCAACCCCTAGGCAAAATAGCTGAATAGATTCTCATATAAGTTATTACGCTAACTAGAAATAAAAATGCAAAATTTCTCCCACTCTATAACAACAATGGGTATCGAAACTTTCACAACATCTCCTCCCACAAAAAAGTGGAAGGTTTAAAAAAGCTAAACTAGGAAACTGATTTAACGGGCAAAAGATTAAATTGTAGATATAGTTACAGTTATAGACGCATTCTTGCCTTCCTCTAATGATTCATAAGCAAAAATTGAGGCTCAAATTGTGAGTCAATACTCATTGCAAGTAATTCCCCTATACCCAAGCACATAAGACACAGAAGTAAATGGAAGCCAATAAAAATAGATGGCAGAAGCTCTTTTAAGCAAAATAAAGGTGTCATTTTATCCACAAAAATTCAAAATGTTCAAAATGTAGACAGCACGATTGTAATTTACCAACAGTCATTACAAGGCAATGCAAGGAGAAGGCAACAAATTTATTAACTCCTAAGCAAGCAGAGTACTAAACAATATTGGATGCAATAACAATAAGTAATATTGGATGCAGCACCAATTCCTAGGATTTTAATCTATTATAGGATGATAATTGGGTCCTGATCAAAAGGTTAATGTTTTTTCCACTTTTCTTGCAAACATGAATCATTAGAAATGTTATTAAAGCCCAAAATTCAACCCCCCAAAAAAAAAAAAGAAGAAGAAGATTTTATATTTCCAGATTAGAACCCTAAATATCAACTTCAACTCAAAAAGAAGAATGAAATTTGAAAAACCCAGAATCTGAAAACAAGATTTGAGACGTATGCAAGTCCTTCGTAAATAAATCTGATAAAATAAGGATGATTAAAAGGGTTTACCTTGAAAGTAGCTACACTGGCTATCTGGTCTCGAGCTTTCTGCAGCCGAGATTTTGTTTGATACGAGCGATTCAAAAGTTGCAGAGACTAAATTTTGGGGACATAATTGCAAATATATGCATGTTTTGGGTCTGTGTTGAATTAAAATAAAATACAACTTGTTATGTGGAGACCATGAAGTTCAAAATAAATAGAGAAGTACCGGGGCAGAATGTTAATTAATTTTACTTTCGGGCACAATTAGAAATTATGATATGATTGGGAAAACGTCACTGAGACCCTCATTGTTTTGTTTAATGCCGATTAGCTACCTATTCTTTTAGAAATAGATCACTGAAACCTTATATTTTCTGAAATTGATATCAGACCCATCCGTGGGCCGTGATGCATGAAAATTATACCCTTCATATTCAATTGAGTAATGAATTATTCATACAAAAAAAATTATATATAAAATTATACATAAATACTAAAAGCTAAAAAAAATCATTACAAGACAAAAATTATATCACTATTGGACAATTTTTTTTTAGTGTTTTTATACATTTTTTTTTAATTCATCATTTTTGTTTTAGGCTATTTTGATATTTTCTATTTTTTTTATATATGTTTTTTAACTCACACATGTGAGTCTTGGTGAAGGCGCAAACTAATATTTTTAAATTTATCTTGATAGCATAAATCCAATAGACTATTAACCTTAGTGGTATGTTATTATGTCATTTTTGGTATGTTATTCAAGTTTAATTATGATTTATTTTTTCTATTTCAGTTTTTTTCCGAAAGGTTTCAATTTGAGTTAATTTATGGGTATTGTTGTTAATAATTTATGTCAACCATCTCTAATTTCAAATTCTTAAATTTATAACATCTTATTTCGACGATAAGAATTAAGCTGTTGAATTAGTTTGCCATCTTTAAAGTCGAGGTGTTGAATGTTTTTTAAAATTTCAAGGTGTCCACCCATTTAGATTATAACGATATCTAGTCTTCATCGTGTCTAGAACTATTACGCCTTCCTGATCTGCATTAATAGACTACTTGGCTATTAACCACGGGACAATGTTAAATATAAGGGTGGTGAAAAGTCCGGGCTCGGGTCCTAACCGGCGTAATCACACGCGTATAACGCAAGTGCACGTATCGTTCAAGTAGTATAAAAAGTATGAATCTCACGAGGACTTAATACCTAAACTATTAATTTTATGAGGCCAAATGATTACTAGTATCTAACAGACTGATTGATTGAATGAGTGGTGACTTTAAACTTAAAAACAATAAAATTGCGCAAAAGTAAATTAAGTGAAATTCAATATTAAGAAGTTATTCAGGGTTGTGATTTCTTCCTATATCTAATTAAAGATGAAGTGATTATTTTATGTTTGTGTAATATATCGGTTTATAACCTGAAACACGAAATTATTCAAAAGCCTCTGTCGACGGTCAGATGCAAATGCCCATATGACATAATTGAATCATATGTCTATGTCAACCAAATTACCTGGATTCATTAAGATTAAGTTCCAATTGTGGTTACCCCCGCCCGACAGGTATATGTCTATCATGTAAGGAAATCTATTAAATGGTTATCTATCATCAAGGAAGATCGTGGGCTATTAAGTCTAACCTGAAACCTAAAATTCTTTTGTCAAGTTTATTTTAGATTTACCAGATCAATCTTATTATTTGCCAGTTAACAAGACGCATTAAGCTTAAGACTTAATAAGTAAACCTTTAAATTACCCAAACTATAAAATAATACCTTATAAACCAGTGATATTGGATTTCATCACAATCCCAGATTACGGGCTTAACTACGACTCATAACTAGTAAAAGCTTAAAAATAAAAGACATAAAGTAAATTGCTGAAAAGTAAACTGCTGTAAATTAAAAAGATAAAATTACAATAAAAGAAAATACTAGAGTAAAATGATACACTTTTATCACTACTATTTTAGATATCTCTCTTAATATAATAAATTAACTTGTGTAATATTATCAACCAGCCATATAGGCGGTATCCTGATTAAGTCAGATTAAGTCCAACCGACCATAAATGCGGTATCACTATCTGTCCATAAACCAGCCATATAGGCGGTAATTACCAACCGACCAACCAAGTGGTATCCATGCTTAGTCAGGTTAAAAACAAGTTTATAATAATTACCAACCGGTCGATATATGGTATCCTTATTAAGTCAAGTTTTAAGTAATTATTATATTATAATTAAGAGAGATTAATCTATATAGCAGTAATAAAAGTTTTACCTTTCACCCTAGCAGGGGGAAGTTACCTCCTCATTACTGAATAGTAAAAACTGAAAAAGTAAAGACAGTAGATTACTATTACAAAAAGTAACTAAAATTAATTACAGAACTGAAATTAAAAAAAAAACTAGATACAAACTACTTATTTACATCAGAGAATTGAGAGAGGAAGGTACATCTGAAATTGAAATTTCGAGCTGAATTTATAGGGTCGAAGGGCTTCGCGAGTCGCGACGCACCTCATTTTCTGGCGACAAATGCGGCACGTCTTCCGAATCGGTTGACACGTGTCATGGAGGCTGGGAACTGAATGATTGTGCTGACATGGCGAGGACGTGGCGATGACATGGCGACACGTGGCGATGTGGACTGTCGGTACCATATGATTGTGACACGTGTCACGCGATGGTTGGCTGATGATGACGTGGTGATGACGTGACACACTGACTTGGCATGTAGCTGATGTGGACGCCTACGTGGCTAACACATGGACGACACGTGGACGACACTTGACTATGGTGATTTTCGGCAACATTTGATGGCGACACATGACACAGTGCACGTTAGCAGAATCGCTGAGATGTTGACACGTGGCAGACGCATGTTAGCAGACTTCTCAGAGAATGACAAGTGGCACGGCGTATTTTAGCATGAAGCGGCGCAAAATAACACAGGCCGGCGCACGTTAGGCATCGTTTTGGCCCTAAATCAATTTCGGAGAGTCCTGAAACTTTATTTATCTATAAAATAACACAAAATGCATCAAAATATTCACAAAACTCAAGAATCTATACAAAATATTAGGTCAAATGAATGGGAAATAGTGATACATTTACCACTCATCACACCCCTAAAATACATTTACCATTCATCACACCCTCAAACCTAACATTTTGCTAGTCCTCGAGCAAAACAACATAATAAAATAACATAAACAATTAAACTAAGCCACTTTCGTAGGGATCACGGTTGTATTTAGCATATGCAACAAGCCTTTAAACCTCTAGCTGTCCCTAGTGGACGAGTGTTAGTCTCGTGAGGGCTTACAGCAACGATACCCACAAACGTTTTACAAAAGTAAAAAAATAGTAAAACTAATGCACACAAAAGCAAAAAGACAAGAGAAAAGAGAATAAAGAAGTTAGTGACTAAACATGTGAAACTTCTACTCCAAGTCAATAGTTGTTTTGTTTCTTTCTAAATTACTGAATAAGTAAATTCTCCGATTATATTTACCATTCTTCTAATATAGAGCCAACAAAATATTAATCAACTCATTTTACCCACAATAGTCACAAGTGCAGTTGAGAAGAGAGTAATATTTTTGTCCTAAAGTTTTATCAGAATTCACACCTTTTTGCAGCAATGGAATAATTTTTCTGATTTATTTCTTTCTTTTTGAATTGGTTTTCATTAATATACAATATCTTCCATCTATGTAGCGAGCTTTGGGCCAGTGACTCCCAAACCAGTTGGCTTTATGGCACTAGGTGTTAAGATACCCCTAAGGACATAATAACTCGAATCTCAGACTTTTTTTTTATATCATATCGCTTTTTAGATGTTTTTTCCAATTAAACTAGAGCACTGAATATTACAAACTTTTCAATTACAGCTCATGTCCGTATGTTACCATGTATGTTGATAATACCTGTCAACTGAGCATATGAAGATCATTTTATTTAATTTTATGGAGAATTCACAAATTAAATAATTCAAAAGGAAATAAACAAAAATTAACTTGTTCCGAAATAGGTTGAGATATGTCTCAGGAGTCGAAACTCCTTACATAGCTATCTCACACCAATTTCACCCGATTGATCAAATTAAAAACACAAAAACATAATTTTTTTTTTATTTTTGTAAAAGTTTTGTATTTTTCGAAAAATACAAAAACTAAAAATAAAACAAGAAAATAACAAGATACTGGTAAACTATTCCTCACCCCCAAACCTAAATGAGACATTGTCCCCAATGTCTTAAAAAGTATAAGCATGAGTTTAGAAGATAATACCTGGTTAGCTGAAATTCTATAGGGAAATTAAAAGTTAAGATCCAGATTTATCCGACGCTTCTTACCACAATCATCATCAGACCATTTTATCTTGGAAATGATATGGTCAATTTGTGGTTCAAAGGTTAAGATTTGATCAATTAAATCTAGGGCAGTTCTGGCAGTGAAGATGAGTTTTTTTAAAGGTTTTGACACGAACCCATTTCTCCGAGCATCATCAAGAAATACACAAAGAAAATCATAAAATCTTTCAACGTTGAATAGTCCAAGTGGTTTCTGGTGTATGTTCAGGTTCACCCAAGATAACACTGTAAAAAATTCCTCTAATGTTCCCAAACCACCTGACAAAGCAATAAAAGCATCAGCACGGTTAATCATTTCTACCAGTCGTTCAGACATACCTGGCACAATTAGTTCCTCTCCGTTTGATGGTCCTATCAGATTCGCCTCCACCAAGGTTTTTATGATGATTTCTAGAACTTGACTGCCTTCATCCTGTATGGCCTTTGAAGCGATCCCTATTAGACCATTATGCCACCGCCATATACTAAGTGCATATTCCTTTCAGCTAAGACTCGACCCAATTCATGTGCTGTTGCTATGTATTGTGGCTTAGTACCAACACTAGTACCACAAAACACACACATATTTTCAACTCGTCTTCTTGAAGTGGCTTCCATTTTTATCTGGATGCCTTCAAAAGTGCAATGATGAATTGAATTTATAACACCTGAAAAGAGTGAGTAAAAAATAATAGCATTAGTACCTGCCAAATGATAATTATTAGTTAAACAGTAAAATAAATCGTGAAATGTCAAAAAGGTCTGGATCCTGTCGGAAAAAATAAAAGAAAACAACGAAACAAATTACAATTATTAGGAAAAGACAAAGAGATATAATATTTACAAGAAAAGTAGCGGCTTGAATGACGTCTATGTGTCAGAGACAAGCTTCCCATCAAATTTTCTTATAAATTGACAAACAGGGTCTTTTTGAGTCAGGTTCCCGAGACTTAAGTGTTGTCTTTCTTTTTGGAATTGTGTATATAACACGCGAATTTTGTGATACACATATCTACCGGGATGCGTCTCAAGAGTCTTAGATATGTCATCCAAAGACTCCTTACTCAAGCCATCCCTAATGAAATTAATCTTATCTTCACGGTTATCAGACATCATTCCTAAAGAACGACAACGAGTATCACAAAACATACGAGCACATTTATAGCAAACACAAATTCTTTTAGCTCTTATCTTTTTAGCGTAGGTGCTTCTTCCTAAACCAGACAGATGTGAAATAAAAGAATTAGAAGACTCACCTGCCAATCTGACCCGTGCTTCAATATTCCAACGAATATCAGTAGAAATACCTTTGATCATCAGTAGTTTCATCCGTTCCAAGCGAGCTTTGTAGACTTTCATCAAAGATTTTTGAGGGAGAGAAGGAAATTGCATGTGAAGATTTGTGAGAGCTTGTTCCATCCTGAAATGACATAACCTGCAAAAACTAAACACACAAAATTAAATCACACCAAATCACAATATATACACAAATTACATTGGTTGCCTCCCAGCTAGCGTTAAGTTTAACGTCGTCAGCTAGGCGTGACTGCCCGAACATTACGCTGAATCTGAAAGTGTGACACTTTCTTTCTGTCATCAAATAATTCTCCCCAGTAGTGCTTGACACGCTGACTGTTCACTTTGAATGTCTCGTTGGTGTTGGGATCCAGTAACTCAACAGCTCCATATGGTAAAACCTGAGTGATCACAAATGGTTTTGACCACATTGATTTCAATTTTCCAGTGAAAAGTTTCAACCTTGAATTGTATAACAACACCTGCTGTGTTGGTTCAAGTTGTTTGCGCACTATTTTTCGATCATGCCATTTTTTGGTCTTTTCTTTGTATAATATGGCATTCTCATAAGCCTGTAGGCGAAATTCCTTCAATTTGTTGAGTTGATGGAGTCTTTTCTCTCCTGCAGCTTGTGGATCAAGATTCAACTTTTTCAGTGCCCAGTATACCTTATGTTTAAGCTCATCTGGCAGCTGGCACGCTTTCCCAAACACCATTCGATATGGGGACATACCAATGAGTGTTTTGTAAGCTGTCCGGTAGGCCCATAATACATCATCCAGTTTTGTAGACCAGTCCTTCCTTGTTGATCCAACGGTTCTCTCCAAGATTCTTTTGATCTCCCTATTTGAAACTTCAACTTGTCCATTTGACTGTGGATGGTAAGCAGTGGCAACCTTATGAGTAACTCCGTATTTGGATAGGAGTGCATCAAATTATCTGTTGCAGAAATGTGTGCCACCATCGTTGATAATAACCCGAGGTGTTCCGAAGCGAGTGAAAATATTCTTTTTAAGGAATTTAATCACCACTTTTGAATCATTGGATGGTAGTGCAATTGCTTCAATCCATTTTGAGACGTAGTCTACTGCAACCATTATGTACATGTTTCCGAATGATGGAACAAGGGGTCCCATAAAATAGCACAGGCCGACGCATGTTAGGCGTTGCGACGCGTGGAGTGCGTCGCGACATGCCAAATTACATTTTTGCCTTTTGTTGTCCTTTTTCACTGTTTTGGCCCTGAATCAATTTTAGAGAGTCCTGAAACTTTATTTATCTACAAAATAACACAAAACACATCAAAATATTCACAAAACTCAAGAATCTATACAAAATATTAGGTCAAATGAGTGGGAAACAGTGATACATTTACCACTCATCACACCCCTAAAATACATTTACCATTCATCACACCCTCAAACCTAACATTTTGCTAGTCCTTGAGCAAAACAACAAAATAAAATAACATAAACAATTAAGCTAAACCACTTTCGTAGGGATCATGGTTGGATTTAGCATATGCAACAAGCCTTTAAACCCCAAGGTGTCCCTAGTGGACGAGTGTTAGTCTCGTGAGGGCTTACAACAACGATACCCACAAACGTTTTTAAAAAGTAAAAAGATAGTAAAACTAATGCACACAAAAGCAAAAAGACAAGAGAAAATAGAATAAAGAAGTTAGTGACTAAACATGTGAAACTTCTACTCCTAATCAATAGTTGTTTTGTTTCTTTTTAAATTACTGAATAATTAAATTCTACGATTATATTTACCATTCTCCTAATATAGAGCCGAAAAAATATTAATCAACTCATTTTGCCCACAATAGTCACAAGTGCAGTTGAGAAGAGAGTAATATTTTTGTCCTAAAGTTTTATCAGAATTCACACCTTTTTGCAGCAATGGAATAATTTTTCTGATTTTTTTTCTTTCTTTTTAATTTTTTTTATTAAATACAATATCTTCCATCTATGTAGCGAGCTTTGGGATAGTGACTCTCAAACCAGTTGGCTTTAGGGCACCAGGTGTTAAGACACCCATACAGACTTAATAACTCGAATCTCAGACGTTTTTTTTTATATCCTATCGTTTTTAGATGTTTATTCCAATTAAACTAGAGCACTGAATATTACAAACTTTTCAATTACAGCTCATGTCCGTATGTTACCATGTATGTTGATAATACCTGTCAACTGAGCATATGAAGATCCATTTTATTTAATTTTATGGAGAATTCACAAATTAAATAATTCAAAAGGAAATAAACAAAAATTAACTTGTTCCGAAATTGGTTGAGATACGTCTCAGGAGTGGAAACTCTTTACATATTTATCTCACACCAATTTCACCCGATTAATCAAATTAAAAATACAAAATATTTTTTTTTGATTTTTGTAAAATTTTTGTAATTTTCGAAGAATTTTGGACTAAAAATTAAAACAAGAAAATAACAAGATACTAGTCAACAATTCATCACCCTCAAACCTAAATGAGACATTGTCCCCAATGTCTTAAAAAGAATAAGCATGAGTTTAGAAGATAGTACCTGGTTAGCTAAAATTCTAATGGGAAATTAAAGGTTAAGATCCAGATTTATCCGACTCTTCTTACCACAATCATCATCAGACCATTTTATCTTGGAAAGGATATGGTCAATTTGTGGTTCAAAGGTTAAGATTTGATCAATTAAATCCGGGGCAGTTCTGGCAGTGAAGAGGAGTTCTTTTAAAGGTTTTGACACGAACCCATTTCTACGGGCATCATCAAGAAATACACAAAGAAAATCATAAAATCCTTCAACGTTGAATATTCCAAGTGGTTTCTGGTGTATGTTCAGGTTCGCCTAAGATAACACTGTAAAAATTTCCTTTAATGTGCCCAAATCACCTGATAAAGTAATAAAAGCATCAGCACGGTTAATCATTTCTACCACTCGTTCAGACATACCTGGCAGAATTAGTTCATCTCCGTTTGATGGTCATATCAGATTCACCTCCACCAAGGTTTTTAGGATGATTCCTAGAACTTGACTGCCTCCATCCTGTACGGCCTTTGAAGCGATCCCCATTAGACCATGATTGCCACCGCCATATACTGATTGCATATTCATTTCAGCTAAGACTCGACCTAATTCATGTGCTGATGCTATATATTGTGGCTTAGTACCAACACTAGTACCACAAAACACACAAATATTTTCAACTCGTCTTCTTGAAGTGGCTTTCATTTTTATCTGGATGCCTTCCAAAGTGCAATGATGAATTGAATTTATGACACCTGAAAAGAGTGAGTAAAAATAATAGCACTAGTTACTGCCAAATGATAATTATTATTTAAACAGTAAAATAAATCGTGAAATGTCAAAAAGGTGTCACACCCGTCCCCTTAGGTAGAGTAGGGGTGAGACGGAGACTAGAAACTGGCAGAGTTTCCCCTGTAATATGGACTAATCCTCCAAATACAAGGAAAAATCTAAACTGAAAAATAAAATCTCATCATAAAACTAGGATCTCCATGATCAAACTCAACATAATATCCATAAAGGAAATACAACTCTTTCTCCCTCAAAGTCTGTAAAACGATTCTTAGATGTTCTTCATGCTCATCTCTGCTACTAGAATACACTAAGATATCGTCAATAAACACAATGACAAACTTATCCAAATAATGTTTGAATACCCGATTCATCAAGTCCATAAAAGCAGCTGGTGCATTAGTTAACCCGAATGGCATTACTAAAAACTCATAATGTCCATATCGAGTTCTAAAAGCCGTCTTAGGTATATGCTAACAGTGTGTGTGCGTAAAATAATAAATAAAAACTAATATGGCAAAAATTCGTTTGCCACCCTAAACTTGATCTTAACCGCATCTTTAATTCCAACTTCCACGAACTTAAAAATTTAATCCGTAAATTTATTTGGGGTGTTACAACTCTCTCCCCCTAAAAAGAATTTCGTCCTCGAAATTCACATACCAGAGGGTGGAAACAAATGAGGATATTTATTCCTCATGTCTTCCTCAAGCTCCCAAGTTGCTTCTGCCTTCGAGTGTTTACCCCATAGAACTTTCACCAATGGAATCGTCTTGTTTCTCAGCTGTCTCAACTCTCTAGCTAGAATTCCCACTGGTTCTTCAGTATATGCCAAGTTTAGCAAGTGTGAGTTTTGGCTTGACAGAATTACATTCTTAGGCCATGTCATTTCTGCAGATGGCATTTTAGTAGATCCCAAAAAGATAGAAGCAGTGGTTAATTGGGAATCGCCTACCAATGCGACTGAGATACGGAGTTTCTTGGGTTTAGCAGGCTACTACCGACGTTTTGTTCAGGGATTTTCTATCATTGCAGCACCATTGACGAAACTTTTGAAGAAGAATTCAAAATTTGTGTGGACTGAGGAATGTCAGCAAAGCTTTGATAAACTTAAGAAATGTTTGACAACTGCTCCAGTGCTTACTCTTCCATCAAACATTGGTGAATTTGTGGTGTATAGTGATGCCTCGAGGAAAGGTTTGGGTTGTGTGTTGATGCAGCATGGGAAGGTGATATCTTATGCTTCTCGACAGCTTAGACCTCATGAATTGAATTATCCTACACATGATTTGGAGTTAGCTGCAGTAGTATTCGCACTGAAGATTTGGAGACATTACTTGTATGGAGAGAAATGTGAAATCTTCACGGATCATAAGAGTCTCAAGTATTTACTCACGCAGAAGGAGTTAAATATGAGACAGAGACGCTGGATCGAGTTATTGAAAGATTATGATTGTACTATTGACTATCATCCGGGAAAGGCTAATGTAGTAGCAGACGCCCTTAGTAGGAAGTCATCGAGTATTCTAGCTCATATGGAAGTTCTACAGTTGCCATTGCTAGTGGAACTCAGATCTTTGAGAGTTGACTTATCAGTTGGTGATTCAGGATCTCTTTTAGCAACTCTTAAAGTCAGGCCTATTTTAGTAGAGAGAGTCAGGGAAGCTCAGACTCAGGATGCTAGTTTTATGAAGATCATCGATGAAGTAAAAAGGAAAGAACGTTCAGATTTCTTGCTTAAAGATGACAACACATTGATGTATGAAGATAGATTATGTGTACCTGAAGATGAGAGCTTGAAGAGAGAGATCATGGAAGAAGCCCATTGTTCTGCTTATTCTATGCATCCAGGCAGCACTAAGATGTATAGAACTCTCAAGGAGAATTATTGGTGGAAAGGCATGAAGAAAGAGATAGCCGAGTTTGTATCAAAGTGTTTATCGTGTCAACAGATTAAAGCAGAACATCAGCATCCAGCAGGTACTTTGCAATCACTTCTTATTCCTGAGTGGAAGTGGGAACACATCACTATGGACTTCGTGTCAGGACTGCCTCGTACGAAGAAAGGACATGATTCAGTATGGGTGATTGTTGACAGATTGACTAAATCAGCTCATTTTCTACCTGTCAGAGTAGATTTATCTTTACAGAGTATTTTTGAGCAGAAATGAGTTTATGAGATTTATGATTTCAAGTAAATGTTTGAGATATTGATTTACAGCTTATGTGATTTATATATATTATGAAAGACTTGTTCGATCCACTTTGTTACTTGATTATCCACGGCACTGAGCTGTGATCCATTGCACTAAGCGTGAGCTTACCCCCCACTCCTTAACATTTCAGGTTTAGCAGATTAGTAGATCGTTCTTACATCTGCTGTTTCGTCATCATTCCTGCCAGTAGAGAAAAGGTTGTGCCAACAGTAGAGTGTCTTGTTATGTTTTGAGACTGTATTTCTAGATATGTATTTCTTGGAAGAATTTGTTATGTGATTATAGGCATTGAGCCTTTAATTGATACTGAGGTTATTGTATTTCCTTTATGGATATTATGTTGAGTTTGATCATGGAGATCCTAGTTTTATGATGAGATACAATAATCTCAGTATCAAATAAAGGCTCAATGCCTAAAATCACACAACAAATTCTTCCAAGAAATACATATCTAGAAATACAGTCTCAAAACATAACAAGACACTCTACTGTTGGCACAACCTTTTCTCTACTGGCAGGAATGATGACGAAACAGCAGATGAAAGAACGATCTACTAATCTGCTAAACCTGAAATGTTAAGGAATGGGGGGTAAGCTCACGCTTAGTGCAATGGATCACAGCTCAGTGTCGTGGATAATCAAGTAACAAAGTGGATCGAACAAGTCTTTCATAATATAAATAAATACATAAGCTGTAAATCGATATCTCAAACATTTACTTGAAATCATAAATCTCATTTCTCATAAACTCATTTCTCATAAAACTCAAATCATAAATCTCATTTCTCATAAAACTCATATCATAAATCTCATTCTGCTCAAAAATACTTTGTAATGATAAATCTGTTTATTCATCTATATGCACAACCTCATGACAAATACGGCAAAGCTGGCAACATGGGGCTTCCCCACGGCAAAACTGGCATCCGGAGCAAACTGGCAACTTGAGACCTTATCTCACGGCAATAACTGGCAACATGAGACCTTATCTCATGGCAATAATCTGGCACATATAAGTACACGGGGTGCATCCTAACATAAAAATCATTTCCAAAATCCATGCTCATATATCTCAAATCATGCAAGTTTCTCATATATCACAACATGATTTCAACATAATCAATATTCGATCCATACCTTATAGCAAAATATATAAACTTTCTGAAAACAAACTGATTTAATGCATTACCTTAAAATTCATTTAAGAAAACATACATACTATATACTTTTGAAAACATCAATGTTACAGGTTTATCCACGCACCTGGTGAGCTGACTACTGATAAAGGAACTAGGCAGCAGGACCGTCCCCGCTTACAAAATCATGATCACCTATAGAAATAAAAGAATTCACTATAATGAACATAATCTAAACTAGAATAGATGAAAGAATATGCGAGAAACGTGATTCGGTCGTTCTCGCAAACTTAACGAAAATTAAGATTCGGAGGTCCGTTACTACTCGGAATGGTCTGAAATTCGCGGAGGATACTCGAAATATCGGCGGCGAAATTCTGTCTGGCGCGTGGGTTCCACGCGCCACCTCTCCCGTTCGCGCGTGGGCCTCACGCGCCGCCACATGAGTGGCGCGTGAGCGCCACGCTCCGGCCTAAAACCAGATTTTCTGGTGGTCGTGAAAACCTCTCCTCATTTCGGTTCTAATGGCGCTGACGGTTTGTCGATCGGAGTTCCGGATCAACGGGAAATCGAGAAAAACCATAAAAAGTTTCTTACCGAGATTTCTCCGAAAATGGAAGTTTCCCGAGATGAAACCACCACCAAAATGATCCTCTCGTCGAGATCTACACTTTTCCTTAAGGACTCGGTCGGATATTGAGGACTGATCAAGACTGAAACTTCTCTTCTCTTTTTTCCTTCTTTTTCTCTTTCTTTCTCTCCTCTGACTCACGTCCCTCTCTCTCTGACTCATGTATATCTTTCTTTTCTTTCTTTATTTTATTTCTCTATTCTTTCTATTTCCTCTATTCTTTCTCTGACTCTTGTAATTCTTTTCTTCTTATCTTATTTTTTTTTTTTTCTCTCGTGTCAGCTCAGACACTTATCTTTCTTTTTTTGTAAGGCTGCTGATGAAAAGAATATTAATAACTTAAATCCGGAAATGACTAAAATGCCCCCACTAGAAAGGGTGTTTTCGGAAATGATCACTTTTGAAGCTCTTCTGATGCGATTCTCGAAATATGTTCAACGCGAAACTTGTTCGTCTCGGAAAAATGAGTTCGATGGTTCAAGAACCAACTCGATCGGATTTCGTTTGCTAAATTCATGCCCAAAACTGTAAACTATACGCATATAGTAAAAATCACGTAACTGATTCTTGGTCCCACGCGTTTTCCAACGCGACGAAAATTCATTTCATAATATTCTGATCCATATTACATCACTTAAACACTTATTCTTCATTATCATTCTATTCCAAGACTATATCGTCAGTCTGGGAATCTCATAGAATAGTCCCGAAAATCAGGGATGTTACAACTCTCTCCCCCTTAAAAGAATTTCGTCCTCGAAATTCACATACCAGACAAAATTTCGCCATCGATGTTCCGAGTATCCTCCGCGAATTTCAGACCATTCCGAGTAGTAATGGACCTCCGAATCTTAAATTTCGTTAGGATTGCGAGAGAACGACCGAATCACGTTTCTTGCATATTCTTTCATTTATTCTAGTTAGGATTATGTTCCTTATAATAAATTCTTTTGTCTGTTAGGTGATCGTGATACCGTAAGCAGGGACGGTCCTGCTGCATAGTTTCTTTCTCAGTAGTCAGCTCACCAGGTGCGTGGATAAACCTGTAACATTGATGTTTTCAAAAGTATATAGTATGTATGTTTTCTTAAATGAATTTCAAGGTAATGCATTAAATGAGTTTATGAGAAATGAGTTTATGAGAAATGAGATTTATGATTTGAGTTTTATGAGAAATGAGTTTATGAGAAATGAGTTTATGAGAAATGAGATTTATGATTTCAAGTAAATGTTTGAGATATTGATTTACAGCTTATGTAATTATATATATTATGAAAGACTTGTTCGATCCACTTTGTTACTTGATTATCCACGGCACTGAGCTGTGATCCATTGCACTAAGCGTGAGCTTACCCCCCATTCCTTAACATTTCAGGTTCAGCAGTTTAGTAGATCGTTCTTTTCATCTGCTGTTTCGTCATCATTCCTGCCAGTAGAGAAAAGGTTGTGCCAACAGTAGAGTGTCTTGTTATGTTTTGAGACTGTATTTCTAGATATGTATTTCTTGGGAGAATTTGTTATGTGATTATAGGCATTGAGCCTTTAATTGATACTGAGGTTATTGTATTTCCTTTATGGATTTTATGTTGAGTTGGATCATGGAGATCCTAGTTTTATGATGAGATTTTATTTTTCAGTTTAGATTTTTCCTTGTATTTGGAGGATTAGTCCATATTACAGGGGAAACTCTGCCAGTTTCTAGTCTCCGTCTCACCCCTACTCTACCTAAGGGGACGGGTGTGACAACATTTCAGGTTTAGCAGATTAGTAGATCGTTCTTACATCTGCTGTTTCGTCATCATTCCTGCCAGTAGAGAAAAGGTTGTGCCAACAGTAGAGTGTCTTGTTATGTTTTGAGACTGTATTTCTAGATATGTATTTCTTGGAAGATTTTGTTATGTGGTTATAGGCATTGAGCTTTAATTGATACTGAGGTTATTGTATTTCCTTTATGGATATTATGTTGAGTTTGATCATGGAGATCCTAGTTTTATGATGAGATTTTATTTTTCAGTTTAGATTTTATTTTTCATTAAATGTCACACCCGTCCCCTTAGGTATATCTGCTTCCTTCACCTTTAGCTGATGGTACCCTGATCTCAAGTCTATTTTAGAGAATACCTTGGCTCCCCGTAATTGATCGAAAAGATCATCAATCCGAGGCAAAGGATATTTATTACGAATGGTAACCTTATTCAATTTCCGATAATCGATACACAATCTCATGGAACCATCTTTCTTCTTCACAAATAACACTGGTGCACCCCATGGTGAAAAACTAGGCTTTATAAAGCCTTTATCTAGCAGTTCTTGCAATTGTATCTTCAACTCCTTCAACTCTACAGGAGCCATCCTATAAGGAGCAAGGGATATAGGGGCTGTACCAGGAATTATATCGATGCCGAAATCAACTTCTCTATCCGGTGGTAAACCAGGTAGTTCATCTGGGAATACATCTGTAAATTCCCTCACAACCGAAATCTCATGTAATTCTGATGTACCTATTCTGGTATCTATTATGTGAGCTAAATATGCATCACAACCTTTCCGCAACAACTTGCTAGCTCGAATTGCAGATATCACATAGGAAGGAACAAATCTTCTCTCCCCTCTAAAGGAAAATCTTTGTCCATTCAGACCCTCAAAATCCACAACTTTCTCATGACAATTTACTGTTGCTCGATGAAAAGATAACCAATCCATACCCAAAATGACATCAAAATCATGTATCTCCACACAAATCAAATCTGCTAACAAATCATGCTCACCAACACGAATTACACATCCTCTGTAAACTTGCTTAGCAATAAAGGAATATCCGACAGGGGTAGCAACAACTAACTCACAATCTAACTCAATTCCTTCTCTATCGGCATGCAATGCAAAAGATTTTGAAACAAAGGAATGTGTAGCACCGGGATCAATAAGTATTCGGGCATTCCGACCAAAGATAGACACCATACCTGTGATAACCTCTGGTGCTGCTAAAGCTTCCTGCTGCGTCATAGCGAACACATCTGCCTTGGGCTCTAGGTTCTGCTAGTCTGACCACTTGGAGCAACTCTACTCTGAGCACCTGAACCTGTGTGAGCTCCAGAAGTCTGTCCATGAACCCCACTCTGACTAAAATTACCTCTGAAATTCTGAGCTGGAGGAACAACTGTCCTCTGAGTCTGTCTACTGCTAACATTAGGACAATCTCTCTTCAAGTGGCCCACTTCTCCGCACAAATAGCAACCTCTGGTACCCAATCTGCACTCTCCAGGATGATTCTTCCCACAAATAGTACATGGTGGTGGAAATCTTCTTTCTTGAGCTTGGCCTTGCTGACCACTAGGAATCCCACTAGGTGGAGCTCTCACTGAACTCTGACTAACTGTAGGTCGACTTTGTTTCTGCGGCTGTCCAGAACTCATCTGATAACTACCACTGGGTCTTGAGTCACCCCATTTCTTACTCTGATTTCCTTCTCCAAAAGATCTATGCTCCTGTTTTTCTTCCTTATCTGAAAATCTAGCCCAATTTGCCATTCTCTTTCTGCAAACTCTGCTTTTCTAGCAAAATCTGCCATCTCTGTCAAACTGTTCATAGGAAATAATCTGATCCTGGATCTCAATTCTGCATTCAGACCATTAAGAAAATGATCCATTGCCATGTTCATGATCTCTCAAATGTGAAACAAACTGCACTAACTCATGGAATGCGGTGTCATACTGATCAACTGTGCGGCTACCCTGAGTCAACCTATAAAATTCCCTTCTCTTTTCATCCATAAAAGCAGAATTCATATAATTACTCATGAACTCCCTCTTGAACTTCTCCCAAGTTAGCACATTAGTCTCTGAGAATTTACCTCTTACACTCTTCCACCATTTATCAGCTTGCTCAGTCAAAAGTTGATACACATGGTGGCACTTCTGTTCATCAGTTAATCTCATCAACTCAAAAGCCTTCTCAATCCTGTCCAAGAAATTTCCAGCTACAATGGGATCCTTCTTCCCATCAAACTCAACAGCTCCTCTTCTTTCATTCCTTTAGCAATATTGTCTTCATTTACTATAGGAGCTACCTGTGCTGGACCATGACCCCATGCTGGAGGGTAGTAATACGGATAAGGGTAAGCACCAGGAGGAATATCTGCTGGTGGAGGAGCATAATAAGGTGGAGGGGGTAGTAACCTGGAGGAGGTATAGGATAACCCTGATTTACTGGAGGAGGTGGAGGAGGTGCTGGAATATCTCCCTGAGGTGCTGCAGGGGCTGGAGGAACATTACTGCTAGGAGGAGGAGGATGATGAACTGGGGTACTATCCCCGAAAACCGAAGCTATGGAATCTTCTACAACAGGATTAGGGTTCCCTTCAAAAGGTTCCCCATCAAAAGAATTAACCTCCTCATCAACTGGAGGTACCCTAGAAGGTTGGCCAACATCTGCTAACCTACGAGTATGGACTCGACCTGCACCTCGAACTCTGAGACGCGGAGGCATCTGAAAACACATGAAAGATGTCAACCGCTAGAGACATAGAATAACTAATCAAGAAAATGAAGTGTCTACAGAATCTATGAACCCTGGGCTCTGATACCATTAAATGTCACACCCGTCCCCTTAGGTAGAGTAGGGGTGAGACGGAGACTAGAAACTGGCAGAGTTCCCCTGTAATATGGACTAATCCTCCAAATACAAGGAAAAATCTAAACTGAAAAATAAAATCTCATCATAAAACTAGGATCTCCATGATCAAACTCAACATAATATCCATAAAGGAAATACAACTCTTCTCCCTCAAAGTCTGTAACAAAACGATTCTTAGATGTTCTTCATGCTCATCTCTGCTACTAGAATACACTAAGATACGTCAATAAACACAATGACAAACTTATCCAAATATGTTTGAATACCCGATTCATCAAGTCCATAAAAGCAGCTGGTGCATTAGTTAACCCGAATGGCATTACTAAAAACTCATAATGTCCATATCGAGTTCTAAAAGCCGTCTTAGGTATATGCTAACAGTGTGTGTGCGTAAAATAAAATAAAAACTAATATGGCAAAAATTCGTTTGCCACCCTAAACTTGATCTTAACCGCATCTTTAATTCCAACTTCACGAACTTAAAAATTTAATCCGTAAATTATTTGGGGTGTTACAAAAGGCCTGGATCCTATCGGAGAAAATAAAAGAAAATAACAAAACAAATTATAATTATTAGGAAAAGACAAAGAGATATAATATTTACAAGAAAAGTAGCGGCTTGAATGACGTCTATGTGTCAGAGACAGGCTTCCCATCCAATTTTCTTATAAATTGGCAAACATGGTCTTTTGAGTCACGTTCCCGAGACTTAACTGTTTCTTTCTTTTGGAATTGTGTAAGTTAGGCGTCGCGACGCGGGTTAGGCGTCGCGACGCAGGAAATTACCAAAATGCCATTTTCGTCCAATTTTCACTGTTTTGGCCCAAATCACCTCCAAAGTGTCCTGAAACTTTATTTATCTGCAAAATAACACAAAACACATCAAAATATTCACAAAACTCAAGAAACTATACAAAATATTAGGTTAAATGAGTGGGAAATAGTGATAGATTTACCACTCATCAATTAATCAAAGAAAGTTGCGGAAAAAAAATCACCTTGATCAATTTTAGGCTTTCAAAATTCCTTTGGATGTAGTATCTCGGAGCTTGAAATCGAGTTCCAAACTCTCGGGTGAGTTTCCCTATCACATTGATTCACTCCTTTATGTGCTAGCAAGAACAAAATTGAAAGAAAAAATCTCTCCTCCAAGAAGAAACCCATTCGGCTAAGAGAGAAGAAAATGTGAGAGATGAATTGTTATTGTTTCCAAAATAAGTATGTGTTATATATGGTTTCAAAAACCATATTGGATAAAGGCAACTTATTTTTGAAAAAACTTGACCGGATTAACACACATGTATAACGCAAGCGCACGTATCGTTCAAGTAGTATAAAAATATCGATCACACGAGGATTTAATTCCTACTGTTGTTATTAAATATTGATATTATTTATTTACAGGTATCAAATTATATGGAGAATGGAATTGATTGTTTTGGTTGGTTGAATGTGGATTTGCTAATTAAAAAAAAACATACTCAAAAGAAAATACTAAGGAAAATAAAAGAAAATACTCAAGGATCTAGGGTCGTGATTCCACACAATATTATTATAAGATGAATTGATTCTCTTATCTATGTGTAATAAATCAGATTGCTAACCTGAAACATGAAAATATGCAAAAGCCTCTGTCGATGGTCAGCCGCAGATACACGAAAATAATCGATTTTACTTGTTGTGATTGTGCCAGATACGAGAATTTGGGTATCAATTGTAATATGGTTCCTCCCTCGAGCTGAGGGAGTGATTGGTCCTGCAAGTGTGAATGACTCTTCCTTAATTAGAATCCTTCTCCCTTTAATTATCAATAATTTGCAATAAATATTTGATGTTGTTGCTGTGAATTAATTAATCACTTCCCCCCTCCAAAAAAAAACCCTTACTCCTACGAGATTTTTGATATTTATATGATGAATAGTGCTAAGGTGTCACTCGGTTGACACTTGTCCATTTGCATGATGTGTATATGGTAGATGACATGCTCAAATACATGATTAAGTGTATTAACTCATGTAATTATGCATGTCTGTGTCAAAATAAGTGGGTTGTCATTAAATTTCACTATCTTGTGATGAATTAAATATTGATATGGAGATCGAAGCGATTCATGTATGATCCTTTGTGTTCCAGAGTGATATTCTCTATGGGACTATACACCTCGGATGATTCTCCTTTATGGAAGAATAAATATCTATTATGGAATCACTTCCTATCTCGGAGGGATTGGTAGTGTCCCTCCGGAATGGATTGACTCCGGAGTGAGTGGATGCTAGAAGGTATTCTAAATCCTCATGTCTAGTAGCATAGATGTGCAGTGACAGATGTCGTTCCCTAATTGAACCAATCTCTTATTGTGGCAAGCCCACTGTAATAGTTTGATGAGGAAGATTCATTTGTATCATAAACACATGTCCCCTCATGGCAGGGTTAAATTTATGCACCTACATCCACTCCCCCATCATACCGTTTATTTGAAATAAACCGTGCTCAAGATGTTGACACGTGTCGCGGCTCTTCACATGTTGGGTCTCACGTCGTTTGGATTTGACGTCTTTTAGATACAAAAGACGTCTATGAAATGGTGAAAGACGTACATTAAATGATAAATCTGAAAAGACTTCACTACTGACCCATTGAATTTTTTGGATCATCGGTTCAATCACCGGTATTAGCTTTATATTCATATAAAGTCTCAACCCTAATTTAGTCCTGCATAGTCTCAGGCTCACCCTAATGATTAGATTGAAACTAAATCTGGTTTATTGATATGTGTATATTAGACAAAGACCATATGATTTACAACGTAGTGCGCAGTTACAACGTAGTTTGTAATTGACATTGGGAAGCGTCACTATAAGTTGTATATCCTTAAATAAAGTTTCTGGTCAATATTTACTAACACGGGTTGGTTAGTAAAATCCACTGAGACCAGTATATGTCGTATATCGTGACTTGGTCCGATGTTTTATCCCAATGAACCATGAGTCTCGGGAGACTCGTATAGACATGTAGGTGTTTATTTGATAAACACTGAACGACTCACTGAAGATTTCCTAATAGATGGTACACCAACGTCAATAGGAATCTTCTCGAGTTGAGCGAGCATAGTGGTATTTCAACTTGAGATACCACAGTGGATATATGAGTTATTCTCCACACTTTAATGGCAGTCACGTCACCGATCTATTTAGATCAGACCTCCGCCTATTCATTGGATGTGGACTGATACTCATGATATCCAGTGCGTATCAAGATAGAATCCGCCAGTCCTGTGTATAGGGCATAGATATCCTACACATGTTTGCGATCTAGTAAATCCATGGCCGTGATATAACTTCGGAAGCAAGTTCCGAGTGTCATTTAGAGATCGTAAATTTGAAAGTCGACTATATTATACCATAAGGATTTGACGTTGTTATCTATATCTCAGGTATAATATGGATAACATGTGACAGAGAGATTATACGTATGCAATAACTTCGACTTGCATAGTTTAGCGAGATTATCCGTGGTCGTCATAATTCATGAGTGGGTGAATTATGGACACGAAATTGTATTTCGTGATGGATAAACCTAAACTTAGAGAGTCCCACAATATGAAGTGTACTCGTTGAGCACTTGGGCAACGCGTTATGAATAATACAGGTTATTCATAATACTTCATCGGATTAAATGATTTAATTCGAATTGTTTAAATGGTTAAACGAAAACACATGTTTTCGGGGATTTTGGTCAATTAATAATTAATGTGTATTTGTATTTGATACAAAATTTGATTTGATATATATTAATTAATTGTCAAATGAGACTTTGACACATGCCATTAATATATGTATTTGTTATTTAATGTAAATAAAATACATATATGATAATAATTCTATTAATTAATTATTTAGATATTTAAATGTTAAATATTTGAATAATTAAATGATATTCTTTTTCATAATTGTTATGAACAATATTTAATTATTTTTGGTTACATGTGGCATATTTTAATTAAGCTTAATGTGTGCAAATTTGATTTGCTAACATAAAGCTTACTTTTATTTAATTGGATTAAATTTAGAAAATGACCAAACTACCCCTAAAAGTCGGTCATGGGTTGTTTTAAGTTAAAATTTTTTTGTTTTCTCTTAGTTCATCCTCCATGGTTGAAATACACATCCTCCAAATACTCCAATTTTTGTTTAATGAAACAATGAAGAAAGTGAAGAAAAAATCAAGAAAAAGCTTGAGGAAAATTGAAGATTAAGAGGTAATCTTTAATATTCTTAAGTTTAGAAAATTAGTTTCTTATTCTTGATTTACTAGAGTAGTTCTAGGGTCCTTTACTTCTTAGAAATTGGGGCTTTTTGATTTGGAGGATGGAATTGAAGGCTTGGTGCATGTGTGAAGTTGATTTGAATGATATTATTGTAATAATTATTCAATTTGATCATTTGATGATATGTTGTCATTCTAGAGTGTTATGACCACACTTGTAATGCCTAGAATTGTTATTGGGTGCTTCATTTGTGGTGGCTTGGATTGGTGTTGTGGTTAATTTGATTAATGTTAAGAAAATTGGATTAAAGCATGAAAAATTGACATTTTTGGTTTCTGGATCAGATCTGGAAATTCTGGGTTTATGGTGATGAAAATAATATCATATGAATGTATTGGATGTGTTTTAGGAGTTGGAACAATTGCCGGAAACTGTTTCGGAGTTGAAATATGCGAAAACGGCGTTACCGGGTGACTTTTGAGCCAACCGGGTGACTGATGCCCAAACAGTCGGGTAGCCCATGAACTGCCTTAGTACTATTGGGGGTGACCTGGGCAGCCCTCATGTGCATTGGGTGGTCGGTTCGGTCAAAAACGCATTTTATGCCATTTTACGGAAAAACATTTTCGTAAAAATTTCGCGACATTTCTTCGTTATTTATATCATTATTTGATATCGAATAAATATGTTTAGGTGAAATATGAATAAATTATTCATATTGGATATTGAATAATTTATTCAGTAATTTAAAAATTTTTAAATTTACGGTTTCACCCGAACCGTGAGCTTCCGCTGCCCCCGCGTCAAAACCCCAACATTTACCTGCTCCGCTTTAGCCCGGAATGGGTGGTTTGACGATGGGGTTTCAAAAATTATATATATATATATATAATATATATATATATATATATATATATAGACACACACATATACATTATAGCCTTCTATTATGAATCAGATTGGTTATATATATATAGATACACACACATATACATTATAGCCTTCTATTATGAATCAGATTGGTTAGAGGTGTGAATGGTCGGGTTAGGAAAAATCTAACCCACCGAAACTGTATATTTTCAGGTTGGGTTGAGTTGAGTTTTTAACCTAATTTCAAATTAAATATTAAAAATAATTGATAAATAAATTTACTTGAATGCTTAAAATCTAGGGGCATAACAAATTAATAAAATATGATTAATGCTAAAACATCACACATAACCAATTTTACTAATTTCATAATCTAAACACATGATTAAATTAAAATTACATAATTAATATATAGTTATTCACATTAAGTATAATGCTAAAACAATATATAGAGCTTGACTAAAAGCATAGGGTTTTGTTTTGTTTCTTTTAAAGTGTTATTGTTAGGGTTAGATATGTTAAAAAAAATAACAAAATATTTAATAAATATACACTGGTTTGCGGACCCGCGTATATTTCTTAGTTGGAATAAAATTCTTAATTGGAATATATTTGTTTTATCTATCTTTATTTTAAATTTATTTAATAATTAAAATAGATTCGAATCTTATAAGTCTTAGGCCCCGAAATTGTAAATATATGTGATGAGGGCTTCAAAAATATCTCAAAAGCTTCTCTCTCTCTCTCTTTATTTATTTATTTTTTTGGTTGTGAATTTTGATTAAGGATATTGTTTATCATGTGATCATGAATAATTAAGTGCCAGTTACAATGGAGCCAACAACTTTTAGCTTTAGAGGGCATATGCCCATCAAAAGAGGGGCAATTGGGAAACTTTAAATTCCTCGTACATAATTTAGACTCTCTTTAATTTTCAAAAACACACTTCATTTGAAAGCTGCGGATTGGGAATCAACTAAAATGAATAGTTTTTAGGGCATGACCCATTTGAATTAAAACCACAAGTATGATGATGATGATTTAACATGCCACTAATGTATGTAATAAACACAATTCCTTAATTTCCTTTGAGGCCACCACCATGAAGGCAATAGGGATTGATCAAGGATTCAAGGAGAATCTTATAGTTGCTGGGTCTGCTTCTTAATTTATGCCCACTCATCTGTCTTTTCTTTCACTGTAATGCTATTATTTTTATTTTTTTGGTTAAATGGAGAGAACAATTCTTAGCATATAAGTATATTATTTTCTTAATATATGATATTAGGAATTGAAAATGTTAAGCTTATGTGATTTGATTATTGACTTGTATTGTAAGAAATTTATATTGACGCAAGCCTTATATATCTTGTACATTACTTGCTGGTTAATTAATTAGTATATGTGTGAACAATGATATTTATTATATATTTGAGGTCCAAATTACTTGAGAGTTTAGAAGTAAAGCTACATTATCAATCCTCTTAATCTTGACAAATACTTCTGTTGAATTTAAGCTACTGTAATTAGAGAAGTCACTATCTGGTCTAATCATTTTAAGTCTTCTCCATTAAGCTCATGGTGACATCAAATTTTGTCGGCTTTGATAAATAACCTACAGATTAGTTTCAGTAGTGGTACATTTATATATAGCTTTGCAAATCCATGAATATCTTAAGTAGGATTAAGGGTAGGCCGCCATGATTTTTAATCCTTTTCTGATTAAAAAATTCAATAGGGATTTAAAATGATCTTTTACTTTAATTAAAAAATTGTGTCGGGATTCGAAAAGATTTTTTTGTCAAGAATTCTTGACGTATTGTTTAAAGTATCCCGAATTTCGTTCAAAATTTGAAATCCCATATCATTCAATATGGGATTCGGGATGAAATATATGTTAGCGCCATTGAACTCAATGATGGATTTTGATGGTGCAAAGCAAGAGACTTTGACGCGCATTTACGAGCATTAAAAAAAATGTCGAAGCAAATGAATGTGAAGATTCAAGCGCCTAACGAATAAATCAAGTATAGTTTTAGCTTAGGGCTCTCATTTTAAGAGAGTCAATAATTCAAGCACTCTAAGCTCAAAGGACTCATACACATTCATATAGATGTATTAGGGTCATGTGCAAAATATTTTAAACCTTCAAATCTTGAAATTTATGTACTGGAACCGGCATACCGATCCCCCACACTGGCATACTTGTGCCCCTGCTCTGTTCTGAGTAGTTTTACATCACATCTGGAACTGGGCTACTCCATACCGATCCCTCATACCGATAATTCTGGAGTTTGACATTGTTTAAAGTATCTATAATCTCGTTCAAAATTTGGAATCCTATATCATTCAGTATAGGATTCGGGAAGAAAAATATTCCGAATCTTGATTGAAAATTTATCAGCTATGAAAATTTGACATTTTCCACCCAAATTGTTATTTTTAAGGTGTAAAATTGTCATTTTCATAACTAATTTTTGGCTACTAAATATTCACAATTGCTAATTTTTCTAGTAAAAAATGTCACTTTTTAAAAACTTATGGTGGACCGCTGATAAATTTAAAAAAATATATATATATTTTTAGAATATTTGTAAAAGATCGAGAGGAATGCTGATAATTTCCAAAAATCAATTAAAAAACATGTCAATTATAGAGTGTATTGAATAATGGCGCTTTTTGAATCTTATAATGAGAAGCACTAAGAAAGAAAGTAATGGGCATATTATAAGGTTAAGAGATAGCATGATTACATTTTGCTTAAACAAGTGTACTCTTTTTCTTTTCTTTTTTTTTTTTCTCCTTCTAAATCGTTGGAAATCTCACTGTCAAATCATCCATTTCAGGTTTAAATGCAGCAGGTAAAATCTACAGTTGTCTCAGACTATTACAAAAAATACACTCCCTAAATTCGAACTCAAAACCTCAAAGTGAGATCATGAACCGTATATCATCAAACTATGTCTTTTGGAGACTAAACACGTGTACTCGACATTAATTCTTCTGAAGTGTAATTTCTCTAGAGGACTAGCCCGTAATGATGACCGGTGACAAGTTCTTGAAAGTGCGGTCACCCAATTTCATCTTCTGCTTAAATAATAATGTTCCATACGATTATCTTATTCTTGTGCATGTCCTCGGGCCCTTTTAATTTTGCCTACTTGTTGCTCTGATGAAAGGACGTGTATTCATCAATGTTTTTAAAATATAGATCGCTATTGAATTAGTCGAATCGGGAACCAACTTTTAATTGAATTCTAATAATTAAGATTAAAAAATCGGTCAAATTAAAACCAATTAAAATCAATCAAAATCAGATCAATTTTGAACACATTTTGTTTTAAAACCAGAAAATAAAAAGAAAAATGTTTTTATTAATTTTTAGTTAATTAAATTTATTTATGACGGTTCTATCTGTTCAATCATAACGATTTAACCGATTGAAATACTGATCCATTAATTTTTTTATATTACCGATTCAATTATCGGTCTGGTTTTTAAAACATTGATATTCATTTATTAAATAAACAAGTTTAGATCAATGTGGTTTGGTTTGATACAAGAGATTTAGAGTTCAAATTCTCTGTGACCTCTTTCTTTCCCGAAAAGTGTCAAGCCAAACGATGCAGCCATAACAGATTAAGGTTCTTTTTTGAAGGTAAAAGCTCAAGGTTTATTATGTTATGATACTATTATTTAAATTAGCATAGGGTTCCTACTTTGTACGAGTTTATTATTTTGTGTGAAAAATTAGATTTTGAAAGCTCAATTTCTCTTTTGATTTTTATGTTTTTATAGAAATGGATTTGCATGTATCAATATATTTACTTCCAGGAATCCTTCAATTTCATTGGTTGAAAAAAAAATAGACTTATTAGTTTATTTTTTTTTTTTTTTAATAAATACTTTTATAAGAATTGTATCATATGAGGATTAGTACTTATAAATCTAAGCAGATTTAATCGGTGATAAATCACTGCCATGACATAATATTAGGAAATTTTCATGATCTATTAATCTTGAGATAAGGGAAAACAACTTTTAGTTCTTAAGATTAGATATGAATTTACCTTTATTGATTCGTTCATTCATGTAAATCTCTTTTACTTATTTGATTAATCTTGAGATAAGGGAAAATAATTACTTTTGTAATGAAATTTGTGTATTGAAATGGTGTTGTTGGTTGTTTCTCATGCCTATGAATCATAAAGATTTATTCTAATTATATTTCAATACCTTGATTCTTCCCAATAAATTCCAAAATTAATTACTGCAATGGAGAAAATGGGAGGCAAATCCTAAAGTGAAGGCTAATATGTTGCTGCAATGGAGAGGGCAGATCCAACAATGGAGGTTAATATGTTGCTGCAGAGGAGAGTGAGATTGTGGCCACAAATTGAAGGAATAAAGTGTTAATAATATGTTGTATTTGAATATATAAGTAAGCATCCTTGTTTGACAAAAAAGAGGGAGAAGAATTCGAGACCTGCACATCAAGATTTTCCATGTGAGGCGATTAATATTTGATTAACAAGTGGTGATAGTTTTGTTTCAATGCTAATATTTGATTAGGAATGAGATAGATCAATTTGTAATATTTTTTTTAATATATATATTAGGAATATGATAGTTTAATTTAATATTTAATTTAATATTATTTTATTTTTCCTATTAAAAAATTGAGTCGCATACGTGGTGCGTTGAGAGATCTTTAAAATATTTAACTTTTATATATAGATATATAAGTTTCTTATTTTAATTTTTAATGATAAAACTTAATTTTAGAGATATTTTAATTTTGAAATTTAATGTATTCTTATTATAATATGTTTCTTATTTAATATATTTATTAATTTAATTTTTTGATATAATAATGACATTACAAGAAAATGGACCTTTAGCGTCGAATTTTTTTTCGACGCTAAAAGGTTGCACCTTTAGCGACGAAATAGTTGTTCGAGCGTCGAAATTAAAATTTGATGTTAAAGGTTTTACCCCTTTAGAGTCGAAATTCGATTCGACGCTATAACCTTTAGGGTCGAAATTCTATTTAGGTGCTAAAGGGTTGACCCTTTAGCGTCCAAAAACTATTTTGGCCCTAAAAAGTTGCCCCTTTAGCATCGAATTTTAATTTCGACGCTAAATGGTAAATTTAAATTTTTCGAATTCCCACATTCTGAAATTTGAATTTATCGCCTAATAAAATTATATTTAAATTTTTGAATTATTTTTCGACGCTAAAGGTCAAATATTTCGATGCTAAAGGGTAAATTTAAAATTTCCAAATTCCCGTTTTTTGAAATTTGAATTTATCGTCTAATTAGTTTAGATTTAAATTTTTTACATTTAGCGATGAATTTTTGATACTAAAAGTCAAAATTTTCGACGCTAAAGATCAAAATTTTGACGGAAATAATTTCCACTATTTGAGGACCTTAGGTCATTTTTCCTATAAATTATTTGCTCTTTCATTTCTCCTATTCTCACTTTCTTTCTCTCAAATTCTTATTTTCTCTCTAAAATTCTTTTTTCTTTAGTGTTTTGTTTTATTTTTTGTATTTTTTATTAACATCCAAAATATATATATATATATATATATATTTGTAGGGGAATATGAAGTTGAAGAAAAAGTGAAAATGAAGAAAATGAAAAATAAATGAAAGTGAAGATGAAGAATATGAAAGTGAAGATGGAGAAAATATATAAAAAAAATTATATTTTATCATTATATTTATTATTTTGTATTTTTGTGTGTGATAGTTTTTATAATTTTATTTTTATATCAATAAAGATATCATTGTTATAATTTTTTTATAACAAATTTGTAATAATACTCTTATGTTGTCTAAAAATTTAATTACTTTTGTAATGAAATTTGTTTGAAATTAATTTGTAATGTCAATTTGTTATAATAATTTTTGTATACCCTTTAACGTCTAAATATTCGACGTTAAAAGAAAAAATAAATAAGTTTTTTATTAATTATAAAATTATTTGGCATCGAAAAATATCCGTCGCCAAATACATGATTTAGCATCTAAAATTATAATTTCTCGTCGAAACTTTTTTGACGCAAAATGCTGTTCTTTAGTGTCGAAATTTTTTATTTCGACGCTAATAAATTTTAGCGTCAAAATGGTTTCTTTTAGTTCAACATTTTTCGTGCTAAAGACCTATTTTTTGTACTGTAAACTACCACATAGCACACTGGAAAAACTTAAAAATATTATATATGACAATAAATAGATACATATAATAATTTATTATTTTAATTTTATAATTTAAAAATAAAAAATTAATTTTAAAGATATTTTTTTTGTTTTAATAATAATAGCTTTCTTATTTTAATAAGAGATTATGTTTTATATTATAATAGGTTTTCTTATTTTAATTTTAATAATAAAAATTAATTTTTTAATTTAATATATTCTTATTGTAATAGGAGATTATAATATGTTTTATTATTACAATAGGTTTCTTCCTTTAATAATATAGTATATTTTTATATTGTAATAAGTTTTTTATGTTAATAATTTATTATGTTAATTTTTTAATTTAATAATAAAAATAATTATAGAGATATTTTAATTTTATAATTTAATTGTAAAAAATTAATTGTAAAGATTAAGTTATTTGTCGATAATTTAATAGTATTTTTTTTAATACATTATAATATATTTTCTTATAATAGTAATTGTAGATTATTTAATAGTATTTTTTTAATTTAATAGGAAAGTATAATATGTTTTCTTGTTATAATAGAATTCTTATAAAATTATAATATGTATTATACGATTTTCTTTTCTTTTCTTTTTTTAAAGAAAAAAGAAGAATATAATTATTTAATCCGTAGAGTAGTCACTTTCAATCAAAATTTTGAAATAAAATTATGAGACTACAATAATATATAGAGTATAAAATAAGTATTTTCTCTTATTGCTAGCCAGTTTCAATCAAAATTTTCAAATAAAATTATGAGACTACAACAATATATAGATTATAAAATAAGTCATTTCTTTTATTGCAACATAAATACAATATATACAAAAGTTTCATCATGTTCACAAGACCCACTTAACACATTGATAATTGTCCAATATGCATATATCTCCATCTAAATACCTTTACAGAATTAACAATAATAAAATTAATATATTATACATGTAAAGGCACCAAGGAATATCAACTTTCATAGATATGGTTGGTGTCACGCTTTTGACTTGGTTGGTGAGAAACCTCTTAAAGAAGGGAGGCTTACCTTCCACCTTCCAATAATACTCTACTCGGAAAAGGATTCGGTACTAAATCAAATTTATATCAAATAATGAATCAACTAT
Organism: Zanthoxylum bungeanum; assembly: GCA_019454045.1. Classification (NCBI taxonomy): domain Eukaryota; kingdom Viridiplantae; phylum Streptophyta; class Magnoliopsida; order Sapindales; family Rutaceae; genus Zanthoxylum; species Zanthoxylum bungeanum. The sequence goes on from SKCR01030852.1 coordinate 194,893, forward strand.
CGTGATTTATTTAATATGTACTTCATGTGAGTTACACTTATATCTTGACTGTTGATTCATTACTCAGTACAATCTTAATTCAGTACTGAATTCTAACCAACACTGGTAACCTAAATTGAACTAATTAATGTGCAGTTTTGAAGCTTAATTAATATATTTTTAATGTTAATGCTTGTCACCCATCTCCAAATTGTTCAGTGAGTTTAATTCAATGTCACTGAAGCAATCGATTCCAAAATCATGGATACCAAAATCCTGACAATCCAATAGCCATGAACAATTGTCCTGATGATCCCAATTTGGCAAGCCTGCTGCAGTTTCATTGATATTTTGGGCAGCAGTTGCAGGATTAATATTCCATGATGCATCAATTAGAGGATCATCAATCCACAAGCTGCTGAGTAACGAGTCCTCGTTGCAAAGATTTTCTAGCAAAAGGGAATCATCAGTACTACTGGAAGAATTTTCAATTGGTGATGAGAGTGAGTTTTCTTCAACATTGGTTCTGCCATCATCAGTACTTTCGACGACCGTTTGCTGATTGCCGCCGGATTCCGGAAAATTATCTTCAGGTTTTGTTTCTTGACATAAGGTCTCGTGAGTGACAGGATCGATTCCCATTTTCAGGAGCTTTTTCTTTATGTGGGTGTTCCAATGATTCTTGATCTCATTATCTGTTCTTCCTGGTAATCTTGACGCAATCTTTGACCATCTGATTAAAAAAAAAAATTATAAGTTTTAATATGTAATTAGATATTAGAGAGGGCATGTTCGTTGGTAGCAAAAAGGAAAAAGCATGGCAACTTTATGTTGCCGACAATGTCACTAAGCCGGACACGTAAATAATTACAAAATTAGAATAATATGTTTATTGATTGAAAGCTGAAAGATAATTTAGGTTTTGTACACTCTTTTATAGCAAAACTTTTATCTGAAATATTATGATATAATTTAAATATCCTAATCATGATAAAATAAAAAAAGAAATCGAAATTAAATATCCAAAATTTAAATAAAAAGATAAAAATCTGTAAAATAAAAAAGAAAACTTCTACATATGATTCGACGTCATTTAAAAAAAAAAATTAGGATCAAAACCATATATTTAATTTTGATAGCTTTAAAATGATATATTATGAGCAGAAAATAATAATCTATAATCCAAATATTACCCTTTAAAATTATCAACATCACCATGACAACTTTTGACAAGGACAGCATGCGTATGCTAGCTTTCATCATAAGTTGCCCATTTACGTGCATTTATTTAAAATGCTTTACTTTCTTCTACAATAATCAATAACCATACATATAGAATAAATAAGAATAAGAATGATGAAGCTAATTAATTAGCTAGCTTCTGTCATACAACAAGATATTATAACTTATAAATATTTAAACGTGTTATGGTAGCAAAAAATATGTCCATCAATATACCAAACCCCCATTAATAAATTAAACGATGAATCATTACTTAAAATTTCTTAAAAATAAATGAACATAAGATAATGTATTGTGACCTGTTGCCAAGGCGAGCATGAAGATCAATGACCAATTGTTCTTCAGCCTCAGTAAGAAGACCTCTCTTTAAGTCAGGCCGGAGATAATTAGTCCACCGGAGACGGCAGCTTTTGCCGCAGCGGCGGAGACCAGCGAGCTTCGGGACAGCACGCCAACAGCACTGTCCATTGGTGATAATGAAGTTAATGAGCTTCTTGTCTTCCTCAGCTGTCCATGGCCCTTTTTTCACCCTAAGTTTGTCACAGCAAGGTTGCCTGCCCATCACTAACTAGCTAGCCAGCTACACAAATTCTCACTAATACAACAAGTTTTGTCTCACCGGTGCTCCTTGTAAAGAGTCAAAAGCTCAATCACCTTTATATTATATGATGCTCAACTTTGATGCCTTAAATATATTATGCATATAATATTAACGTTTGTACAAAAGCATATACAAATTTTTATATATATTGAGAAGGGAGATGATTCCGGGTCCCACCATTGGTTTATGAAAGGAACTTGGGAACTAAAATGGGGTGTTATGGTGGGATGTGGAAGGGATAATGAGGATTCAGTGTTAAAATGAGTTCGTGTTTAATATTAAATTAATTATTTGACTTTATCCAATATAAACTTTATGTGGATCTTATTTATTTATTAAATGTTGATTCAATACTCAGCATAAAGTTATCTCAATACTGGATCGAATTCGTTTATAAGATGCAAAATAATGGACCAATGACGTGGTTACATTTAAGCATCTAAAATTTTATTCCCATTTTCGTACACAACCCCCACTCTCTGATTGCACTCTTACTCAACAATGCCATCACCCATTTCGTCATCACCATGTTTACGTGTCCTTATTGCTATGAAGATTTTAATTATGTGTTTCTGATCATAACATTAATCTTTTGGTTTGCATCCATCAGATGGATAGAGTCTTTTGAGATTATGTGGGTTTGATTTCATGTTGACTTCCATTGTTCTTATGTTGATCAACCTTTGTCTCAACTTAATAATTAACTTGACCATTTTCTGATAAGTTGGATGATTGTCAATGATATTTTGTTGTGAATATTTGTGTGGAAATGACACAAAGTAGATATCAACTGTTAATCTGTTATAATTTGAGATTTTTGGATTAATTTTTCATATTTATATGATTAAGATATTTGCCATATTTATATAATATAATGATTTTGATACATGCAGAATATGTATATAAAAAATGGTATTTATTCTTGCCATATATAATTCAATATTTTCTTAGATAATTTGTTTAAAAAAATCATAGATTTACAAATATATACTATATGTTCGCATCAATTTAGCTCATTAATTACGTATTCATCATCATTAAGGATGGGGAGTCGTTCTCTTTCGTGCTTCACAAAATAATTTATACCAGGTTATCCTTCAAAAGAAACCATAGCGTATTGAGTTGCTTCCGTAGTAAACCGCACAAACAATAGAATTAAAAAAAATATAAAAATTGGTAAAAAATGCTCTCTTATTGTTGATTATCAAAAGGTAGATATCTTATTTTAGGTGTTTTCGTACTATTTATAATATTTTATTACAAAGAAAATAAACTTACAGCGGTTACATTTCATTCATGTTTCCCACTAACTTGCCCATTCCAAAGAATCTTGGAACTTCCCTCTTTTGGGCGATTATCCAGCTTAAAGAAACGGAAAGTAATTAATTGGTTGTTTGATTCATTGTTTAAAAAATTCATGTCATCAAGGAGCTGATATTTTCGGGCTTATTCCGTGCGTGACCTGTGCTTGATTTCGTGGGAGTCAGGCCTGGTATGAACTTCTCACTAGTGAGCCCTAAATTCAGGCTCTCATGGAGGTCCTGACTTCAGACCCTGATGATGGGTTTTGTTACCAGACTCTGATGACAAGAGACCCTGAAACCTGGTCTTGATGGAAGGTCTCGAAGCTCTCTGCGTCTCGCTACATGTCAATTTTCTAAGTGCTTGATTTTCTCCCAAACATTCATGGCGGAAATAAACTGTCTTTTCGAATTTCAGATTTCAAAATATCTGGACTTGACTGAGAGGGTCGCGCCAGAGAGCTTGGAGATGGGCTCTGCCAAAATGGTCCTGAAGATCTTGACCTGACTTTGCTCTCGGGTGCTGCTGCGACCCCAAGATGGTGTGAGTCCCACCTTGCCCTTGTAGGAATGACAATTCATTCTAAGGCTATTGTACTAGCTTCTTCTTCAGAGGCAGCTAGTTAGGAGGTTGCTCCTGGGAGTTCGGAACCACTAGCTTCTTCTTCTCTTATAGATGGTTAATGCTATCGTATTTCTGTCTCGTTAAAAACTTGCCAGTAAAACCCAATCGGGATAAAATTTGAACGAAAGGAAAAGAGTACTTCTCACGATGACGAAGATAATAGATGTCTCATCTTGGTTTGATAACACCTCCACACATGTTGGTCTTATAGGTTTTCCACACATGTGAGACACCTTATCTCGAAAAGTCATCGACGAAGACGAGCTTCCTCCGTTAAGTTGCTGTTGAAGTCGACTTGAAATTCAATAACAGTATTTCTTTGAATTCTCCATTATTCCTTGTAGTCTCAGTTTCTGCGGCTTCTCCGCAACTGAGGTCATCTTGGTCTTCTAATAACTCTCCGCCTGAGTGTTGGGTCTATGGGCTCTCAGGATGGTGCAAATCTCCCTCGGCCCATTCTGGAGTTGAATGCTCTTACATTGGTTCCTCCTACCTCTTTGGCTCTGTCGGCCCTTGCTATACAGTCTGCCTATGTTGCTTTGCCAGTAACCATACCTAAATTCAGACTCTGATGGAGATCCTAACTTCAGACCCCGATGATGAGTTTTATTACCAGATGTCTCTGATGACAAGAGACCATGAAACCCAATCTTGATGGGAGATCCTGAAACTTTATGCGTCTCGCCACGTGTCAATTTCCTAAATGCTTCATTTTCTCCCAAACACCCATCAAAGCACAGGAGTCATTAGCAAGTCGTTAAATTAATCTCTACTTATCTTCTACTTAAGTTCTATTAATATTAACCAAATAACGCACTCGTCAAGAAACCAGGTTATAATTACAAGAAGTTAAAAAATCATATCATCATATAATCATATTCTCTCACATTTTCCGATCAAAAACAACTTTAATTAATTTCTACAATCTATCAAAATGTACAAAATTTTATTCTCAATTTGTATACTAGCTTCAGTAATTAGCTTAGGCATCAAGCTCATGTTTTAAAACATAAGGAGATTTACCCTAATTGTCAAAAAACATAGTGCCATGCCAACGATAAATTTACACATGCCGTGTGCATCTTATTAAAAACAGATAATATAGAAATATTGGTTTAATATCTTTCAAATGGACAAATATCAACAAGATCAAACTTATACGTAACATATCATGTTGTATGCCACGTATACATCTTTCTAGATTGTTCCATTCCCAGATACGAGACGAACTATGATTAGATCGTAGCACTCATCTCTGGCTCAAGATTTTGGTACAAGTTTCTTTATCTTGCCCTAGTTTGTTTAAGGATCACATGATATATTAGTATTAAAAAATTGAACTAACATATGTGAACTAGGAAATATCCATCTCAAAGATCATATCAAAATCCATGACCTTACAAGGTGAGTCCGTTTCTGTCCTGAAATCAGCTTTAGATTTCATGAGGTTTCTTCATGGCTATAATATAATGATCCTCCTACAAGCTTTACAAAATCATTAAATTCAACAAAAATAATCGGTGCTCAATCAATCCCATGTTTTTCTTTGAGATCTTGTTTTATTAATGTTGATGGTGGTTTTTCATCCCAAGAAATGATCAAATATCGAAGAGGGATAGAATATGTATTGCACTTAGCCAAAAATAGATGATAAAGACTCAAGGGTCTGGAGAGGCAGAAAGGGTTTGACAGAGGAGGCCGACCACATGATCCATAGAGGTTCTTCCAAGAATAGAACTGTTGAAGGCATGACAATCATTGATGCCGACCCGATCTCATAAAGAAGTGATGGATATGAGGTTCTCTTAGGATTTGTTGAAACTGACCCGATGAAATCCCTATATGTCAACCCGATCTAGTTGAGAGAGATAAAATGAGCTTTGATTAGTATCATCTGCCTCGGTATGCCGACCCGAGGAATGAAGATGAGATCACAGGCCGACCTGTGTTGGAGTCATGTGACGTATGTCCTAGGTCAGAAGATAAGCTTCTATAAGGTCAATAATGACTGTGGGAAAATAACGGTTCTCATTGGAAGTAGCCCATGTCAGCCGTCATAGGCCGGTCCACTGGTAGAGAGGTGGCAGAGCAGAGCTGCCTCAGGCCATCAGAGGCTGCCAGAGGCCAGTGCAGTAACAGTGAAATGAGTTGATCTGATTGGCTAATTTAAGGATAGTTGAAGAGAGTTGTGACGACAATAATGACAAGGTGACATGAGATGATGCCAGAGACGGTAGAATAGTGAATTTAGAAGTCTATATAAAGGGGTTGGAGTCTCAGATTCAAGGATTAGTATTTTTTACATCTCACAACTTGTAAAAAGATAAGAGCTTAATAACTAATGATAGATAGAGAAAGCTGGTCAGTCACCCGACCCATTGAGAGAATTGTACCGGGCTTGTTTATGACTCGAGCTGCTTTATCACTTTTTGAGTTTATTTCCCCATTATAGCTCGGGTCAGTCTTGACCTCGAGCAGTAATAAAATATCATATTTTTCATGTGGATGTAGGTTGGAGACACTCTCCGTTGAACCACCTAAACTCTGTGTTTATTCTGTCTGCTTGCTAAGTTTGCTTTGGTTCCCAACTAACCAAACAAATTCACTATTGAGGGAGGTTTATTCAAGTGGTGAATTTTCTATTTTGCCCTTTGAACGAAAAATAACTGTCAATAGTTGGCGCCTTTTGTGGGGATCAGTCCAAAAAGCAATACTACACATTAAGACGATGGCATGGGATGTGAATCATATCGCTCTAGAGGCCTCAACGGCGGAGTGGATGGAAAAGATAAAGGATAGCTTATAGGTGGAAATAGAGAAACCCACTGAGGATAGAGAGGCAACCTAAGCCTTTAAGAAGACAATGATGGAGAAGATAGAGAAGTTAGAGAAGAAATCAGGAAAACAGGCTCATGCGGGGCCTAGTCGCAGATTGGAAGCAATTACCATCGGGAAATGGCCAGTGGGTGGAGAAGAAGAGTAACAGACTGGGAGGAGAAAACGATGGAGAGTGACGTCGATGGTCATAGCCAGCGAAACATCAATAGTAGAGGTTCGGGAGAGATATGACGATGGATGAACGCCCGAATCATCCAATAATAGCCCCTACATTGGGGAGAGCGATCTAAGGTGTTATGAGGAGCAAGAGAATAGATCCCCACGTGGGAAGAGATACTATATCAGGAGAGGAGAATATGAGGAAGCCTCCAGTAGAAGGCAGGTGGATACCGAGGGCCACTAGAGGAACTGGTTGCAATATAAGATGAGATGATGAGAGATGAGCATGCGAGGAGGTGCTCAAGATGATCAAGATATGGAGACAACCTATCCTTTCAGAAATAAGGTGTTAGAACTGTAGATCCCAAAGAGGTTCTCTATGCATGTGATGGGAATCTATAAGGGTAATATAGACCCTAAGTCCTATGTTGAAAAATTCATTTTACTCATGGAGATTCAAGGCATGGTTGGGGAGACGGCCTGTAAGGTATTCCAATTAACATTGGGAGGACTGGCCAGCTTATAGTTCAGAAACCTAAAATCATGGAGTATCGGCAGCTTCTCCTAGGTTAGGAGATTTTTTGTGCGTCATTTCAAATGAGTATGCACACCAAGGAAGAAGGTCCGATCGTTGCGGACGATGAAGCTGCGGGATGATGAGCCATTGAAATATTTTTTGGATAGATACCACAGTTTGGTATTGGAGGTGGGGCATAAGAGTCCCAGAAGTGTTGGAAAGTTTTAAGGGAGCACTAAATGTTAGGAGACTGTGATCCCACCTCAAGATTCGGGAGTTTACAGACTACGCAACAGCCTTGGATTAGACAAGGATGTTTATGTTGTTAGATGAAGAAGAGAAGATAGCCCAGGGAGGTACAACTTGAGAAAATAAAGAATCAATGCTAGATATCCGTCGTGATAGTGGTGGTGGATGGGAGGGATTGGGTTTAGGACAATTGATTAGGGCAACCTGATACCCGAGAGAAGGCTTCCAATCTAAGTTATGCATGTTGCAGGGGGCACGACTTACACAGCCCTCAATAGGCAATTATCTCAGATAGCTTGGGAAATACATGATAAAGCGCTGCTGACAGAGCCCGACTCGAGAAGGTTCCTGGTAGAGAAGAGGGAAACCAGAGCCTATTGTGTGCATCACAATACAATGGGACATGAAACTGAGGCTTATAGAGAAATGAGGGAGCATATTGAGGATATGGTGAAGATTTGTTACCTCAAGGAATATATCGATCATGAGGCCATGAGAGCTAGACAGTGTAGGTAAGATAGGTCATCGGGACGGGTGCCTCTCACTTGGAGCACCTTGGCAGCACCCGGCTCAAGATGCCTTGGAACATAGAATTTCTATCAATAGAACCTCTCTTAAAATGACCCTCAAAGTGTTGTAAGATGGGCGGTATTGTTGGGGTTTTGGCGAGGGCGAAGCGGAAGCTCGCGGTTCGGGTGAAATTGTAATTTTAAAACTTTTAAAATTACCGAATAAATTATTCAATATCCAATATGAATAATTCATTCATATTTCACCTAAACATATTTATTCGATATCAAATGACGACATAAATAGTTAAGAAATATCGCGAAACTTTTACGAAAACTTTTTTTCCGCAAAATGGCATAAAACGCATTTTTGACCGAAACGACCACCCAATGCACATGAGGGCTGCCCAGGTCAGCCCCAACAGTACCAAGTCAGTTCATGGGCTGCCCAAACAGTGACCAATTCACTATTTGGATAGCGGACGCTCGGTAAGCCCGAAACTCACCCAGTAACAGCGTTTTTCACCGTTTTCGCATATTTCAACTCCGAAATAATTTCCGGCAATTGTTCCAATGCCCAAAACACATCCAATACATTCATAAAACATACTTTTCATCACCAAAATCACATAATTTCCAGATCTGATTTGGTAACTTAAAATATCATTTTTCATGCTTTAAATCCAATTTTCTCAACATTAATCATATCAACATTAACACCAACCAAAGCCACAACAAATGAAGAACTCAAGAAAAATTCTAGGATTTACAAGAGTGGTCATAACACTCTAGAATGGCAACAAGTCATCAAATGATAAAATTGAATCAATATTACACTAATATCATCCAATCCAACTTCACACAAGCATCTAGCCTCCAAATCCATCCTCCAAATCACAAAGCCCCAAAATCTAAGAAAGGAAGAAATCATAGAACTATTCTAGATATTCAAGAACAAGAAACAAGATTTCTAAGTTTAAGATTATTGAAAATTACCCCAAAATCTTGTAATTTCCTTAAACTTTTTCTTGAATTTCTTCACTTTCTTTCTTGACTTTTCAAGAAAAGTTTTGGGTTCTTTAATGGAGTTAATTTTCGGCCATGGCTTCTAATTGAAGGAGAAAACAAAATTTTCAACTTTAAATACAAGGCTAAAACCGACTTAGGGTGTAAAAAAGGGTATTTTGGTCATTTGGTCATTTTTAATCTAATTAAATAATAATAAACTTATAAGTTGACCAATCCAATTTGTAAACTTTAAGCTTAATAAAATCATGCCACATGTAACCAATAATAATCAAACATATTGCATAACATTTATGTAATATTGAAATAATTAATTATCTAGATATTTAACATTTAACACCTAAATAATTAATTAAAAGAATAATTATTATATATGTATTTTTATTTACATTAAATAACAAATACATATATTAATGGCATGTCTCAAAATCTTATTTGACAATTAATTAATATGTATAAATCAATTTTTTTATCAAATACAAATACACATTAATTATTAGTTGACTGAAATACCCCTAATGCATGTATTTTCGTTTAACCATTTAAACGACTCGAATTAACTCATTTAATTCGGTGAAGTATTATGAATAATCTAATATTATTCATAACGCATTGCCTAAGTGCTCAACGAGTACACTTCATATTGTGGGACTCTCTAAGTTTAGGTTTATCCGTCACATAATCCAATTTCGGGTCCATAATTCACCCACTCGTAAATTATGACGATCAAAGATAATCTCGCTAAACTATGCAATTCGAGGTCATTGCATACGTATAATCCATCCGTCAAAGGCTATCAATATTATGCCCGGGATATAGATAAGAACGTCAAATCCCTAAGGTATAATATAGTTGAATTTTAAATTTACAATCTCTAAATAACATTCGGAACTCGCTTCCGAAGTATACCACAGCCATAGATTTACTAGATCGCAAATACGTACCTGATACCTATGCCATGTACACAGGACTTACAGATTCTATCTGATACTCACAGGATATCATGAGCATCAGTCCACACCCAACGAACATGCGGAGGTCTGATCTAAATAGATCGGTGACGTGACTGCCATCAAGGTGTGGAGGATAACTCATATATCCATTGTGGTATCTCAAGTCGAAGGACCACTATGCTTGCTCAACTCGAGAAGATTTCTATTGATGTTGGTGTACCATATATTAGGAAATCTTTTGTGAGTCGTTCAGTGTTTATCAAATAAATACCTACACGTCTATACGAGTCTCCCGAGACTCATGGCTCATTAGGATAAACCATCAGACCAAGTCACAATATACGACATGTACTGGTTTCAGCGGATTTTACTAACCGACCCGTGTTAGTAAATCTAGACCATGAACTTTATTTAAGGATATACAACTTATAGTGACGCTTCCCAATGTCAATTACAAACTACGTAGTAACTGCGCACTAGGTTGTAAATCATAGGGCCTTTGTCTAATATATATGTATTACTAAATCAGATTTAGTTTCAATCTAATCATAATTATATATCTAATCGTAATTAGATCGAATATGTATACAAAAGACAAGAGGTGCTACCATTAAATAAGTAATATTATGGAAAAAAAATTATTCGTATTCATGAATCAGACATAAATACGATCCGGATTGGCACTCCGAGCACCAACCCTAATAATTTCTCCCACTTGCTCTACTGTCAATCCACGATATCATATACACATACTCATGGCCCTCAAGAGATCACCTAGCACTCAAGAGGTAGGCAACATGAAGTAGGTCCGCTATAACAAATTGAATTTGTCCAACAAACCCAATCGTTTCCCTTAACCATCATCATTCATATTTTGTAGAACCCAAGTTCTACATCAATATGACTCAGATGTGATATCAATATTATGCTATAGCTATTAAATTGTCTATGTATTTTGAGATCAAATCCAAAATACTATGTAGACAACCGCAAACACAATACTAATACCAAGACTTCTAGTCTATGAGATCACTATGCAACTTTATAAGTTACAACTAATTCTACTAATTCAGTAGAATCAACTGTGACACTCTCACTGCATCTTTTTTGACTATATATGACATAGACTGTCTAACGTCATAATTAGACTCAAAACTAATTTGATCATAATGGTTGCGGATTATATTCTCCATGAATAAGAAACTCGTTCTTAATATCTCAAAGATAACAAAGAACATGTTTCAAGACCCATCCTATGGTCTACAGGGTATCAAAATAGTTCATAACAATTATGATCAAATTGATACCTTTAATCGCACATAATATAATATTCATTATGCCATCATCCTATGATGCATAAGATTGACTAGACATTCTAATCAGTATCTCTTTCGACAAAGGAATCATCATTTACGAAAGATAAATATTATATTTAAGAGACACACTAACTGTCAAACAGTTATACTAACTATCACACAGATAGTCTTGTTGTGTCATTTATTTGATCATATCTAATGCACGACTAATGAGAGTATCACACAAGTCTCTTGTTTTATATCGTATATGAAACTTTATATCAAATATAAATGAGACTACTCCCACTGCTTTCACGGAACAAAGAAGACTTAGGTAAACCTTTTACCTTACAAACATCTCATTATTACATTAATAATGATAATGTCGTTAGGATATACAATACTAGAAAGAAAATTGTACGCTCCCATTGACCCTACTATTAAATATGTATTCTCTATGCTTTGATAAAATCAGACAATCTGACTGTATCAAAATTAGAGAACACAGATTTCTAGAAAGCTCACATGAGTCTACAATAGGCTCTATAAGCCATTATACCAAACTGCGATCTTAGCAGAATACAGACTCCAGGGCCATTCTAGAATGAAATCTTCAAACAAAGAAACCACAATGGATCTCTTATTCGAAGAAATCATTCAGGAACTCCATTTTATATTCTTTAGCCAAAATACATAGTTTAATATTAACATTTACCAACAGATCTTTAATTGTTCAATCAGTGTGACTAGAGACAAGTTTCCTCAGAATCTAAAATAGATTACTGAGTATAACATTTCTCACTGTCATACTATAAAGGTCGAACCTTTAATAAGCTCACTTTGCTTTTGCTGCGCAAATAATTTGCACATTTTATGAACAATTCATAACGAAAGCTTAATCAAGTTCAAAACTTGATCGTAGTAAGCTACGGACAATCTTAAATCTATGATTCAATGATAACTTCTGAGATCGATATCAAATATCACTCCCATTATAAGTTATAGGATAATTTTATTCGATAAGAAAATAACAGAATAATTAAGTATCAAATACTGCGCTAATGATTCTGACATTCTATTGGACTTATATGGAAGCTTTCTAAGGGTCATTTCATCTTATTAATTATGTAGTTCCATTTATAGTTTATCATTCTAACATTCTACTTCACTAAATCAAATCTTTCTATATTGGTCAACATCCGATGTTACACACCAAGTAATAAAAATAATTTTATTACTTGAGATCGTAGAAAAGATATTCTATCAAATAGAATATAATATTCTATTAAATTGATAAACTTTTACTTGTACCTCCGAGGCGCAAGTACTTTTCAATTATATAACCATTATACAACAGAAAGTTTCAAATCTCAAACTTTTCAAGATTCGAATTTCTACTTATACATATCATATACGTAACTGTAGAAACTAATGAAACCTTAATTAAAATGATGAATTAGTCTTACTAGAGCATATCCCCAAGAGCATTGAAAACTAATTCGGTAACACTCAATATCAAACGAATCAGATCATATAAGATTCGATTTCTCCCACTGATCAATTCCATCACGATGGAATCGTAGAAGAATAATATTGAGTAAGAATCATATTCATTAAATAACTTTAGAACTAATTTCCATAAATTCATATGTTTGATCATATCAAACATCCTTGAACAATTCAAAGACTCACGACGAATTTTGAAATATAGTTTTCAACACTTCAAATAGAATATCTTTGAACCATTCAAAATATTCTATCCGTGTTTCATCAGAAACATATTGAAAGTTCTCAAACCATTCAAGACGTTCAATATGTGTTCTTTTAGAAACATACAACTAAGTCATGATAACTCATTAACTAAGTTATGAAGTAAATAAAACTATCCAAGGTAATTTCTAATTCATTAAACTACATATATCCAATGTATTAGTTTAATAAATCTGTGGTCCAATGACTATCATTGGTTAAATGAGATTTAATCACATCCTGAATACAATATTC